>SNQJ01S0052109.1:21006-55484 GCA_010110895.2 Picea sitchensis | reverse complement strand
GTGCAGGGACAAACGTCGATTAAGAGGTACTTCTATTATCCTTCCTTCTCATGTATTAGTTTAGATAGATTTGAAAGGAAGTCAGTGTCCACGTTAAGAATTTTTCTATCTAGGGTTAAGGTCAAGCCTTAGAGGCAATTTACCTGTCTGTAGGGAGATTTTCCTACAATAGAAGGAAGTTGTGCAAAGGTAGTTATATGATAACCTCTTGAGGAAGCCACTTGGAGAGTATAAATAAGAGAGAAAGGGCCTCCTATTATCACCTATTGAGAACATTGAATATTTATTATTTTTTGGAAGGTTTATTGCAGGTACTCATTGATACATATGAAGTTAAGCAAGTCTGAGGTAGAAAAGAAGGGTTGATGATGAAAGTTTTGGAGTTGTAGAATTTATGAAAAAACCTTAGTTTTTTAGGTTTATGCAGGTTGTAGTGGAGGAAGTTGTGTACATATGAAGGATGCAATGGATAAGGGCATGTACATACGCGAGATGAAGAAGAGGAAGTCGCATACAGTTTGAAAAAGCCATGAAATATTGAGTAGATGAGGATGCCAGGTCTCTAGAGTATGAAAGTAAGCTCCCGGGAAGCCCTACAGTGATTAGGTAGAACAGATCTTTCTACAGGTTCAAAAGGTATGTCATATTCTTATGTGTAGTTGGATATTGTTTTCTATATGAGATGTGGTTATGGGAGATTGAGGATTTTACCTAGAGAGGTTGTTGGTTGTATGACACTTACTATGAGATATAGATCTAAAGAAATATAGTGTTGGTATGTTTGGTATTTATCATTGATACATCTTGTTGGTTTGAGTGTTGAGGCACATCTTGTATTTCTTGGTACATGGTTGAGGGATATGTAGGATTATGTATGCATAGGGAATAGTTACAGATCAGATAAAGTGATAAGATACAAGTGGATGTGACAAAGGTAGTGAAGGTCTGGAGGGATAGAAATTTTCGAGTTGTAGAAAGGTGAAAACCCTAGCTTTGTGAAGGTGTATGCAGGCTGGAGTATAGATAGGGCGCATACATACACATGATGCATTATTGACAAGGTGCGTACATACATGTATTGAAACATATACAAGTTGTGTATCTGTTGGCATTTGTTTGTACAAGTCGATTACTGTTACAGGTTGATTACGAGTTATTGGTACATGTTGGTTATAGGTTGTTGGTAGAAATTGGCACAGGTTTACAGTGGTATATCTCACAGTGAAAATGTGGCAGTGGTTTCATCATTTATTTGACACTTATATTTTAGGGCGGTTGGACAGGGCAAGGATAGCTAGTTGTAGCCACCTTCTGGTTGTAGCCGGAGAACATGGGGGGTTGTAGACTCCTTCTGGTTGTATCCAGAGAATTGGGGAGTTGGATATTCCCTCTAGTTGTAGACTAAAAATATAGGGGGTTGGAGCCTCCTTCTAGTTGCAGCTAGAGAACAAAGGAATTTGGTGCTTCGAATGAATGTAATTGTTAAAGACATATAAGAAAAATCATTCAATGGTTTTCTCCCACATTGGGTTTCCACGTAAAAATATCGGTGTACTGGTATGTGTATGCTTTCCCATTGTTCATGGTTTATTTATTCTACACTTGTTGAATTATAATGGTAAATTGATCATAAAGATAAACAAAACTTATATATTGTGGCTAAAAAGGATTAAAAAGATCTATTATTGATTCACCCCCCTCTCAATAATACAACAATTGGTATCAGAGAAGGTTCCTTCGGGAATCAATTTAACCACTAGAAGGTAGATCATGGAGAGAAACAATATGTATAAAAATGGAATACCAATGTTTGATGGATAGAACTATGCATTCTAGAACAGAAGGATGAAAACATGTGTACAAGCACAGGGATTTGAGGTTTGGAAATCAATAGTAGATGCATATAAAGAACCTGTCATTCATCCAACAAATGAAAATGGAAGGAAAATTAGTCTAAATAATTCGAAATCCAAAAATGCTATCCTAAATGGTCTGGCTAATTCGGTATATGTCAAAGTTATGCATTGTAGCTCCTCAAAGGAGATTTGGGAGAAACTTCAAAATGTTTATGAAGGAGACACAAAATTCAAGGAAACAAAGCTTCAAACTTACAAAGGTCAATTTGAACAGTTGGAGATGAAGGAAGATAAAAATATTGCACTTTAATTTTTATGAGTTGATGAAACAGTGAATTCAATTAGAGGAATGGGAGAAGAAGTTGATGAATCTATAATTGTTCAAAAAGTACTAAGATCTCTTCCAATGAGATTTGATCCTAATATCTCATCACTAGAAGAAATAAAATATATAGATTTGATAAGCATGATTGAACTACATGGAATATTCATAGCCAATGAAATGAGAACAGAATAGGGGAATCCAGTTACAAAAGAAGCAACATTAAAATCATCCAAGAAGTCAAAGAAAAAGGGAAAGAAAAAGGAAAAGTCAGATAACAACAACAGTTACATCTCAAAAGACAATGAATAAGTAGCCAACTTCATCATAGGAATGAAAAAGGGAACCGACAAATATAGAGGTAAGCTTCCATCGATTTGTTTTAATTGTGATGGTATTGGTCATTTATATAAAAAAATTCCCCATAAGAAAAAAAAAAAAGGAATGAAGAAGATGATTCAAATAAAAAACAAATATAAAAAGGCAAAAGAACCAAAAAAAAATTCCCAGAAAAGATTTTTCACCAAAGAAGACAACACATCATCAGATGAAGATGAAGTCAATGAAAGTGATACAGAAAGGGTTCTATTCATGGTAGTAGAATATTCCGATGAAGAAGTCATAGAAGAAGAATACTAAGAGGAAGAAGATGACTTCAAAGAAGAATTTTTGAGTGGCATAGAAGTTATAGAAAGGGAAAAGAAGAAAAACAAGTCACTACAGGCAGAACTAAAAAGAAAAGAGGAAACTCAAAATTCCAACTTCGAAGAATGAGAGAAAATGATCACTAAATTAAAAATCCAAGTTGAAGAAGACAAAATAATTGAACAAGAACTCAAAGAATGGTTGGAAGAAAAAGATAGGATAATTGGAGGTTTGGAAGAAAAGATTGTCACATTGAGAAAAGACCTTCAAAAGAAAAACATGCAGAACAACTCCAAAGTTTTGAACAAGATTATTAGAAATCAAAGGTCAAATCATGAAAAGTCCGGACTTGGATACAACCAGACAGAAAAGGGATCAATATTCAAAAAAAAATCTCAATAAAAACAACCAAGAAGCTATGCATAGACATTCATAGGAGACAATAAGTTTTACAAGGAAGATCACAGAGACACTCCTCCACCCAGAATATTCAGATTTCAGAATCAGCAATAGTTAGAAACAATAAGGCCTCAAGAATAAGAAGAGTTCAGAAGAGTAACTCATTTTAGAAGATATACAACTCCCAGGTATCAAACCATCTTGCTTGGATTTTTTTATTCATGTAACAATTTTGGACATAAGGTCGTGAATTGCAGAGAAAATAACAGGAACAAAGAAAATTGTGAAAGTTATGCATGAAATGATTATTCAGAAGGCCCAGTGAAACACATAACAAAAGATACCACAATTTTGAATCCTTGAGTACTGATATGGAATGATACAAGTGAAACAAATTTGGACACATGGACAAATATTATAGAATGACAGTTCCTCCAAGAGAATCACAATAGAATAACAACAGTCACGGACGGGAACCTCAAAGAATATGGATAAGAAAGAAAAATCATTTCAACAATGAAGAATACACACTTTTTCTACAAGATAAACAGAAGAAACTTGGTTGTTATGTTGAAAGTGGCTACTCAAAGCACATGACAAGTGATGAGGACAGGTTTCTAACCTTGAGAAAGGAAATATATGGATCAGTCTCCTTTGGAAACTATGACTCAACTAGAATAATTGGAAGAAGCACAATTAGAATTAGAAATAAGGATACCAAGGCATAGAATGTTCTACTAGTGGAAGATATCAAAAGAAAAGATGGCAGAATGGGAAAGTTTGATTCTCGTGTGGACAAAGGCATACTTGTTGGTTACTTGAGCACAAGGAAAGCATACAATTTTTTCAATCTAAGGCTCAAAAAAGTTTTGGAAAACATCAATGTGATGTTTGATGAGACAAGTGGACAAAAAATAAAGGAAGAAGAAAAGGAGTCAATGGAATAGGTTCATGAAGAAGAAGCAAAGGAAGAAGAAGTAGAAGAAGGGGAAGATGAAGAAGACATGTTAGAATCATAAGATAAAGAACATCAATATCTTCAAGTACCTCCAAAGACACCTAGAAAATGAATATAGAAGAATCATCCATAAGATCAGATTATTAGGAATAACAATGCAGAAGTTGAGACTAGAAGAAGAATTTGTTCACTAGAACATCTACACCTAACACTCTTATATTCGATTTACCCAAGTAGCTTTGAAGAAGCCAAAAAGTATGAATTCTGGATAAAATCCATGGATGAATATTTGGATTAGATAGAGAAGAATGACACTTGGGAATCGGTTCCAAAGCCAAGGTACAAGAATGTGATCGACACAAAGTGGGTCTTCCTAAACAAATTGAATGAAGATGGATAGGTTACCAAGAACAAAGCTAGATTGGTATGTAAAGGATACACTCAGGTTGAAGGTATTGAATTTGAGGAGACATTTTCCCCAATTGTCGTAATGTAAGAAATCATATTGATCCTCCCTTATTCATGCTCCAAGAATTTTAAAGTGTATCATATGGATGTGAAATCAACCTTAATTAATGTGGATCTAGAAGAAGAAGTCTACATTGAGCAACCAGAAGGATTTCAGTTGTTAGAGAATGAAACTTTATGTTTGTGGGTTGAAGAAGGTCGTGTATGGTCTCAAACAAGCCCCTAGATCATGGTCGTGTATGGTATTCTAGACTGGAAAATATTTACAACAACAAGGGTTCAAGAAAGGAAATGAACACAACAACCTCTACATCAAGGTAAATCAATATAGTATTTTCTTAATCGAAGTTTATGTTGATGATATTATCTTTGGAAGTGATGATGACAGGATGAGCCAAAAAATTGCAAAGGATATTTAGAATGAATTCGAAATGTCATTACTTGGAGAATTATCCTTCCTTTTGTGTCTTCAGGTATGTCAAAGAAACCAAGGCATTTTTATTTCTCAAACCAAGTATATCAGAGAAATGATAAAGAGATTCAGAATGGAAGATTGCAAACTAGTCAATATTCCTATGCAAACAATTGTGAGTTAAGTAAAGATGATGATTCAAAGTCTACATATCATATACAATACAGGTCAATGATTGGCATCTTACTTTAAGTGACAACATCCAAATCAGATGTAATGCAGGCAATTGGAAAGGTGGCATGATTTCAAGTAGCACCAAAGGAATCAGATGTTCTACCAATAAAGAGGATATTCATATATCTCAAGGGTATATAAGAGTTTATATTATGGTATTCAAAAGGAAAGGATCTATCACTTGTTTCCTAGATAGGTGAAAATTGGGCAGGTTGCATTGATGACCGAAAAAGTACAAGTGGAGCAACATTTTACTTGGGTGAGTGTTTGGTATCTTGGCTAAGAAAGAAAAAGTATTCAGTATCATTGTCTACAACTGAGGAAGAGTATATTGTAGAAGAAACATGGTTCTATGGATGAAACAAAAAGTTGACATATATACAACTTGAGTATGATGAGCCCATTCTGATATATTGTGATAATACAAGAACCATCAGTATCTCAAAGAATCTAGTAATGCACTCCAATATGAAACACATTCCAATCAAGTATCATTTTCTATAGGAACATGTTTCAAAGAAGAAAATTCGAGTTGAGTATGTTGGGTCCAAAGAAAAAATTGCATACATCTTTACAAAACTATTCCAAGGGAAGCCTTTGAGTATCTTCATCAAAAAATTGGTATAGTTTCTTCCCCGCAATGAATTTTGAATGGTATTCTTATATGTATTATATTTACATGAAGAAGCACCATAAAGAGGACAGTTCAGTTTGGGGGAACAATCTCAGGGAGAGTTCAGTCAGGGGGAGAATCCCCAGGGACAGTTCATTCAAGGAGAGAAACCTCGACGGGAAGTTACATTTTCCATTGATTTAAAAGGGGGTTGATTCATCAGATGCATGGAGAGAGAGTTATATGCTTGGAGAGAGAGAACAGAGGCATGTTTCCAGGGGGAGCGATGGTCATAGGGGGAGCATGAGTTATATGACTTTAGTGTTTCATTAGAGTGTTTTCATCAAAGCCAAAGGGGGATATTGTTGATTAATTGGGTTGGTTGTCATTGATGTCAACCCTTGAAGCAAGTTTGGAAGAAAATTATGGTAGTACCAAAAATAAGGTTAAGGGAATCAACTTTGTTTTGAGTTTTAAAGGTATGAATATCAGTGTATTTGCAAGTAAGACTATTCTATATGGGTATTACATGTCATGTCATTTTCGATGATATGTGGAACGTCACATAACTCCTCACATATAGAGAGTTATGGCCTTGTGAAGTTGGATAACCCACATGAGTTATCTAGAAGCCCCTAGAAGGTCAAATGAGTCAATTTATTCTAGAAACTCCTAGAAGAAGTTTACTAGTCAAAGTGGTTGTAACTAGGAGTTAATCATGAGTTAAGTTGTTGCAAAAAGAAAATAATTAAAAAATAAATTATTTGCAACTATAAGTGGTGATTTTACTATTTATGGATAAATTGGTTGTAAGTGGACAAAGTGGTTAGAAGTGGGTTAGCCCTAAAAGAAGGAAGTTGGCTAAAGGTAGTTAGAAGATAAACCATTGAGGAAGCCACTTGGAGAGTATAAATAAGAGAGAAAGGGTATCCTACTAGCACCTATTGATCACATTGAGTATCTATTATTTTTTGAAAGGTTTATTGCAGGTACTCATTGATACATCTGAAGTTACACAAGTCTGAGGTATCAAAGAAGGGTTCACGGCGAAAGTTTCAGAGTTGCAAAATTTATGAAAAAACTCTATTTTTTTAGGTGTATGCAAGTTGCAGAGAAGGGATTCACAGACATATGTAGGTTGCAGTGGATGAGGTCACATAAATACGCGGGATGAAGAAGAGGAAGTCGCATATAGTTGGAAAAATCCATGAAAACTTTAGTATATGAGGATGCTAGGTCCCTATAGTATGAAAGAAACCTCCCAGGAAGCCCTATAGTGATCAAGTACACCAAATATTTCTACAGGTTCAAAAGGTATGTTATATTTTTATGTGTAGTTGGATATTGTTGTCTATATAAGATATGGTTATGGGATATTGAGTATTTTCCCTAGAGAGGTTTTTGGTTGTATGGCACTTATTGTATGAGCTAGATCTACAGAAATACAATGCCAGTATGTTTGGTATTTATCATTGGAACATCTTATTGGTTTGAGTGTTGAGGCATACATTTTATTTCTTGGTACATGGTTGAGGGATATGTATGATGATGTATGCATAGGGAAAAGTTACAAATTGGATACAGTAATAGGCTGCAAGTGGATGTGATAGAGGTAGTGAAGGTCTGGAGGGCTAGAAGTTTTTGAGTTGTATAAAGGTAAAAACCCTAGCTTTATGAAGGTGTACACATGATACAATATAGACAGATTGTGTACATACACAGGCTACAATATATATAGGTCAGTTACATATGTATGTTTCCTCATATACATGTCACGTACATATGCGTATTGGAGCGTATGCATGTTGTGTATCTGTTGGTATTTGTTGGTACAGGTTGATTATAGGCTATTGGTACAGGTTGGTTACAAGTTGTTGGCACAGACTCGTACAGGTTGGTTACAGGTTGTTGGCACATATTGGTATAGTTTTACAGTGGTATATATCACAGTGAAAATGTGGCAGTGGTTTCATCATTTATTTGACACTTATATTTCAGGTAAGTTGGATGGGGAAAGGATAGGTGGATGTAGCCACCTTCTGGATGTAGCTAGAGAACATAAGGGGTTGTAGCCTCCTCCTGGTTATATCCAAATAATTGGGGATTTGGAGCTTCCCTTAGGTTGTATCCTGGAAAATATAGGGGGTTGGAGCCTCCTTCCAGTTGCAACTAGAAAACAAAGGAAGTTGTTGTTTCCAATGAATGTAATTCTTAAAGACATATAAGAAAAAACATTATGTGGTTTTCTCCCGCATTGGGTTTCCACGTAAAAATACTGGTGTATTTTGTATGTGTATGATTTCTCATTGTTCATGGTTTATTTATTCTACACTTGTTGAATGATAATGGTAAATTGAGCATAAAGATAAAAAAACATGTATATAATGTGGTTAAAAAGGATTAAAAAGATCTATTATTGATTCACCCCTCTCTCCCAATAATCCAACATAGATGAGTCGATTGAATCAGATGAAGAGGTGGAACAATTAACCTCGATTGTCAAAAGGTATAAACAAATAAGAAAACTAGTCAAAAGGTATTTTCCACCCAATTTATGTTCCGCATTTGTTTTAACGACCACTAACGAGGAGCCCAAGTCGAACAGGGAGGAAATCAAATTGGTAGAGGGTAGACTCTAGAAGGAATCGGTGGTCGAAGAGATGGACTCCTTGCATAATAATGAGACATGGGATTTAGTCGAATTACCTAGTGTAATAAATCCCATTGATAACAAGTGGGTATTAATAAAAATATGAATGAAGCAGGTCAAGTCAATAAATTCAAAGCTCGACTGGTAGCGAAAGGATATTACCAAGTCGAAGGAGTTGAATTCAGTGAGATTTTTTTCCATGTTGAAAAATTAATTTCCATTAGAGTATTAATGTATTTCGCTGCAACATTTGACCGTGAAATAGAGAAAATGGATGTGAAGACAACGTTTCTACATGGGAACCTAGAAGAAGAAATCTACATGAAACAACTTGAAAGATTTGTAGTAAAGGGAAAGAAAGAGTTAGTGTGCAAATTGAAAAGATCCCTTTATGGTATAAAGAAATCACCAAGGATGTGGTATCAAAAATTTGACACATACATCCTTAGTTTGGGATTTGTGAGAAGAAAAGTTGATCACTACATGTATTCCAAGCAAGAAGGTGGTTGTTTCATATATGTAGCATTGTATGTCGATAACATGTTTATAATCAGAAACAACATGGATGTAATAAAGGAGGTGAAGAAGTAACTATCCTACAAGTTCGAAATGAAGTATCTCGATGAAATGAACTTCATTACGGGAATGGAGATCAAGAGATATTGAGCTGTTAGAAATCTATGGTTAAACTATAAATAGTTTTGAAACATTTCAACATGAAGGATTGCAAACCTATAAAGGTGTAAATTCTTATGGGAGCAAGGCTAACTGATGAATAGTGTCCAAAGAAATAGGAATAAATAAAGGACATGGCACGTTTCCCTGTGCAAGTGATGTTGGTAGTATAATCTATGCAATGGTCTGCACTTGATCAAACATTTCCCATGTACTAGGAGTGTCGAGCATATACATGTCGACACCTAGAAAGGAGCACTAGAAAACTGTCAAGAAAGTATTTAGGTATTTGTGTGGCACAAAAGATTATGTAATATGCTATCAAGGAAAACCTAGAGGTGACATTGAAATATGTGCACATGGATTTCTCGACACCGACTGGGCTGGAGATGTGGATCGAAGAAGGTCGAACAATGGATATGTGTTCAATTTGTTCAGTGGAACAATTAGTTGGATGATTAAGAGACATTCAGACCTAGCCTTGTCAACAACAAAAGTTGAATACATGGAAACCACTCATGGAAGAAAAGAAGAAATATCGATGCAATGATTTTGTTCAGGGATCGAGTTTGAGCAGAGAGCTATGAAGATAAATTGAGAAAGTCAAATAGCAATATTTTTGGCAGAAAAAAACCCATCTTATCATTCCAAGAATAAGAATATTGATGTACAATAGTACCATTTCATGAGATACATGGTGGAAAGAAAGAAGGTGTTGCTAGAGAAAAGCAACATGTTGGAAAACATAGAAGACTCTTTGACCAAGTTTGTGAGTGCTATGAAGTTCTCTTGGTGTAGAGAGGCAATGGGCATTGTTTCCCTTTGTCTATGAGAAAAATTCCAGGAAACTTCTATTTCAACAAAGAAGACAACAAGTGGGAGAATTTTGGGTTGTTATATTCTTTGCAGTGAAAGTCTAGTTGAGGTGGATCGACTGGGAGTGGAAATCAAAGGTCGAAGTGATCGACCAAGAAAGTCAAAGTTTAAAGTGATATATCAATTCAAGAGGTGAGCCAATAAGAGGTCAAAAGGAGGTCATGTGGCAATAAACTTAATATGGAATGAAGTTTGACTAGTAGTCGACTGATCATCCGACTGGTAGTCGACTGTAATAGAATCCAAAGATTCATAGGATTTGTAGCCAATGATATGCATGGATATGTAACCTCTTTTGGGCACCTTTCTTTAGGAATTTTCCTGCTGTAAATCCTATAAATAAGGCATGAATTAATACTGTAGAATCTAATCAATAATCGTGAGGTCAATCTCTTAGCATAGGTTGCTAGTCATGTAGATGTAGGCCTAATTGGCTATAGGGTTGTTCTTGTGAAAGAAAGAGGGTATGATGGAAATTATGTCTTAGGTGTAGACCAAGGCTAGTCATGTAACTTTTTATTCTTAATGAATAATACAACAAGAAATCAAGACACTTGAGGAATGTTGGTTTTCCAGTTTGTGTTTCTAGGGTAAAATATCATTTTACTATGTGATTGTTTTGTCATTTATTTTCTAGCTTAAATATGTCTTCCTCTCTTCTATTAGGTTTAGTGTGGAAGTTAATTTCCTAACAATAAATCATCTACAATTTTTATTTGTGATTCTAACTCAAGTTCCTCTAGATTGGGCATTTAATTCAACTTTTCCTATAGCTCCAAATTACGATCTCGAAGAACTCAAAATGTCTAGTTCAACTGAGAAAGCTTGTCTTTCACAAAAGTAGGTGGAGATACTTTGATAAGTTTAGTTGGAACATCTAAATAGAAATAATCAACCATAATACTTAATGATTCCTGATCTTCTACCATTAGTGTGTGTCCTTAGGTAATCTCTTGATAAGAATATCCAAGTTCACAATGTCAATCACTTAGTTCATTCATCATCTCTTGAAGGAATGACAAAAATATCAAGTTCCACGTGTGATATTTCACTCTTCATGGAAGAATCATGAGTTGTACGGGCCTATGAATTTATCTACAACACCCTCCATTGAACCCCTAGGCCAAGAAGGACCTTCCTAAAAGGGATTAGATATAAAATAGTCTTCTAAGTATCTATTGCAATGCCATTGTTTTAAGGGGGCAACCCGGTTCCTTTGTAACTTATCCAAATTGTAAAATCAAGCACATACTATCTAATTGTTGGGAAAAATATTTTTGAATCATCTATTGAACCTTGATGTGAGAATGTAAACTATCTACAATATTTTGTACCTTCTTGGGAAAAGAGTATTTACCCAATAATAGTGTCTATGCTTTTTGTTGTTGTGCTTTCTGGAGAAGTTCTTGGTTTTCTTTCTCTTACTACTACACCATTAGAATATATGTTGATGGTGATGATAACAAAATCATTTTCACTAGTAATTTTGACTAACTTGGTGTATGGACTATCTATTTGGGCCTTGAAGTTGATTGGAATTATGTCGTGGTTTGTTTCCCCTAGTGGATCATATAGCTGATTGTGATGAAGTAGTAGCACCATAATCTCGTGCCTTAAAGTAGTCCATGACGAACTCATTCTTAAGGTAGAGCACCCAAGACATATTGATACCTTGTGTGCACCTTTAGTTGCATGGATGAATCCCATGGGGTATTCATTATTTCAACATTTATGAAATCATTTGTAGGCTAAAAACTATGTGTCAAATATTACACCAGGATCTTGGATGGGTTAACTCACAACATAGTGCATACCTTTCTATATACCATACTTCTAATAAATTTCCTCGATAGTGACATTCTAAGACATCATCACATTTGTTGCATCCTCTCCCTATTGTAGCAAACCCCAAACAAAATGTAAGACATATGGATCAACATGGTATGGATGATCAAGTCATAGCTTATCCCCCATGCAATCAACTTAGTAAAAACTTAACATATCAAGAAATTTTTTATTCTATCCAAAGTGGGGCACACCCAACTAGACATAATGTTGGATTTATATACTCTTTGTGCCCATGCTTTTGTCTCAATAGAATAATTTCCACAGGCTAATGTCTCTACTTCAACATAAGCCTCAAGCTAAAATTTAGGAAACTATGTAACATCTTGGAGATTAAAATTTGAAAACCCCACAATACTAACTTTCTTAAGGAATGGTTATACAATGTTTACCTTCTCATGGACCTCTATAGTGGGTATGTTCACTTGCTTATGAACCTTTTTCTTTGGATAGGCTTTGGGATTATATGAGGTCACCATTATAATTACGATCACAAACAATACTCTTTCAATTATTTAGTTATATTAAGTATGATCCATATTGATGTTGGTGGCCTCCCAGCTATTCTAACTGGCTCATTTCGGCAATTTTCCAGTTTGGTAGTTGTTTCCTAGTTTTCGGGTCCTTGACTTCTGGGGTCATTTTGAGGCCCTAAACAACATTTTTAGGGCTCTCCATAGTCACACTATCGACTAAGTCATAGTTTGATGAAAACATGTGTATTCCTCGAATAGACCTTTCCAATGGGCTATCGTGCTCCTAAAACGGAGATCGTATGCAAAGTTACGACCCCGAGAAGTTGATGTACTAGCTTACCCCAAGAGGACCCACATGACTTTTGGCGCTTCATCTCCTAGGGTTAGGTTTTTAGATGTCTAGGGTTTTGGAATTCCTGTTTATTGTAAAAAGGCTTAGAGAGCCTCATTGTAACCATCTTCTTACAAATGAGCATAGTTGTCAAATCTCTTCTTAGAGATAAGCCTCCACCATTCTAGCAAGCTTGTTTTCTGTTGCATTTAACAGTTTCAGCACATTTTCTTATTGAATAAAAACTTGTTTTACTATATCTTTGTTATTGTATCTATACTATTCTTGTGTCTCTGTGTTAAGAATAATAATAATCTGTATTTATTTTCATTCTTCTCATAAAAACGGGATTAGTGGTATCAAAGCGGTCTACTCCTTGTCATTCTTAATGCATGTCCCCGACAAGGTTAGGGTACAAAGAATAGGGTCTCGATCTTGTTTCTCTTGAGGAAAAAATCTCTCGCACGCCCAAGCAACCTCTCATGGCAGGAGAAAATAAAGACGACGGGACAAGAGATTCTTTCAAAATGTTGCTTGAGGAAGCCCTCACGCAACAAAGGAATAAAATGATGGATAATTTTGTGCAAATCCTTCGGTGACTACCAACAGGCAACATATCTTCCTTGAACGGAGGTGTCTCTCCCTTAAAGGTACAAATCAACTTTGATATTCCCATACTTGAAGGTTAAATAGATGAAGATGTTGTAGATAAATGGTTGAATCTCCTAGAAGGTTATTTTTCTATCCATAACTTTTCAAACAGATAAAATATTACATTTGCGCTCCTCCAATTCGTTCCCCGTGTCAAATATTGGTGGGAGACTTTCTGTGAGAAAAAGGAAACAAATGAACCCTCATTATTTACAGTTGTGGTCACCTGGGATTCCTTTAGGGAAACTATCAAGGAACAATACTACCCTATCAAAAGTTATGATGACTTGTATACAAAATGGATCACACTGCAGCAGGAAAGAGACCAAGCAGTGCCAGAGTTCAAAAATATCTTCCA
The DNA here is from genome assembly GCA_010110895.2 of Picea sitchensis. Taxonomy (NCBI): domain Eukaryota; kingdom Viridiplantae; phylum Streptophyta; class Pinopsida; order Pinales; family Pinaceae; genus Picea; species Picea sitchensis. The sequence goes on along the minus strand of SNQJ01S0052109.1, from coordinate 41,715 downwards.
TACCTTGCGCACCAAGATGGGTATCAAATATTTTGAGTGACATCTAGTTCTCAAGTATCACAGTGGTATGCATAAGTACATCCATGCCTAAATGGAGTTTTTGGACATCTCATCCTTGGGTGCAGCCTACCGATATGTCGTTAAAATTGAGCAAAAGCTTAAACAAAAGACAACACAATTTGGGCATGGGAACTCCTCACATTAGAAGCAAGTAAATGGAATCCCCAACTCGCAGAGAAAAGGACATAGCAAAGATGAATAGCCTCAGGAAAACTAGTCTAGGCCACAAGCAAAGAAGGACACTGGAAAGACAAGGAAACATATCGGGAAGTGGTGCGACTTCCATAAGATCCCTTGGCATAACATTGTTTATTATCACTCCAAGAAATCACTAGTGGATGAGGTGAAATCCTCTGAATTAGATGTAGGTTCAAACTATGAGTAAGAACCAGAAAGGGGTATATGTATCATTGACATGGAACCCAGTGCCATCGTTGCTACCACCAAGGTCCATCCTAGTGAACCATACGAGGCCAAAAAAGGAGAGCACCTCTTTCATTCACATATGTGGGTAAAAGGCACCCCACTACACTTTATCATTGACAATGGTATCCAGAAGAAACTCATCTTAGAAGAGGTCGTCAAGTGGCTAGCCCTACCAATAATTCCACACCCACAACCCTACACCATTGGATGGCTCCACCAAGGAATTGATATTCATGTCAGCCAACACTGTCGCATGTCGTATGACATCAATCCCTTCAAAGATGAGGTATTGTGTGATGTTTCTCCTCTCGAAGTTTTTAATGTTCTTTTGGGCCAACCTTATTTATGGAAACATCATGTTGTATATAAGTCTAGGCCTTGCAGTGGTATTATTACTTTTAATAGGAAATTATATAGGATACCTGAGGCAGTCCCACCTAGTGCTATTTCCTTAATATCTGTCAAGAAATGAAGGAAGGTCAGCGCTTAGATTGGGAAGATTTTTTTCTTCATGATTTGCTCTCAGAGTGAGAGAAATATTGTAGCCACATCCAGGGCCTCTTCGACCGACCTCTCCACACAACATAAGAAAGTGGACAAGGTCATGGAAGAATACACATATATCTTCTCCTCACCTACTGGGGTACCTCTGCACTGTCAAGTCAAGAATCCCATCGATCTGACCCTTGACGCACCACTTCCCAATGGGCCATTCTACCATCACTCTCTATCGGAGAATGAGGATATCAAGCGATAGTTCCAAGAACCGCTCCACAAGGGTCACTGATATGGATTTAGGAGCGAAAATAAATGATTAAAAGACTAAATACAATAAAAAAATAGATAACAAAGATATCCATTGAACAATAACTTCTATTGAATAAACAAAATAGGTTGAAACTGTAAAACTGCACAACTGAAACACTTGCTCAAATGGTGGTAGTTATCTCTAAGAAGAGATGTGGTTGTTATGCGCACCCGTATGAGTATAATGATTACAATGAGGCTCCATAGGCATTTTTAACATTACTCATGAATGCAAAAACCCTATACATCCAAAAACCTAACCCTAGGAGATGAAACGCCAAAAGTTATCTGGGGCCCTATGCATAAGTTGGTACCTCAACTTCCCGGGGTCGTAACTTTTGCATACGACTTCTGTTTTAGTCGTGTGATAGCCTGTTGGAAAGGTATTTTCTAGAAATACACATTATGCTTTCAAACTATGACTTTGTCTATAGTTTGACTGTGGCAAACCAAAAAAAAATGCTATTTAGGGCCCCAAAATGGCCCAAAAAGTACAACAAGATGTGCTGACATGAAAACATACAAAATAAGCTAGTTGGATTAAGAGGGAGGCCACTAGTATCCACCTGGAAGATGTGTAGGGATTCAAACATGCCTGAAATTGTATAACACACAATTACAAAGAAGTACAGAAGAATGTGTTGAACTAAAAACTGTCAAGAGGAGCCAGTTGGAATAGGTGGGTGGCCACCAATATCCTCCTGGATCAGGCACATTTGTCCCATATCATCACCTTGTGGGAGCCCAATCATGTTGGTGAAGAATAAAGACAGGACCTGCCAACTCTCCATTGATTACTGGGCCCTAAATAAAATCACAGTCAGGAACCGGTACCTGATTCCCAAAATCAACGATCTCCTTAATCAGCTCAAGGGGGCCAAATAATTCAGTAAGATTGATCTGAAGTATCGCTACCACCAGGTCCTCATAGAACATACAAATGTATGGAATACCTCCTTCAATTCAAAAGAAGGTCTTTTTGAATGGTTGGTCATGCCCTTTGTTTGAAAAATTCTCTAACAACTTTCATGAGGATGATGGATGATATTCTGCGACCTTTCACCAATAATTTTGTAGTGGTGTATCTGGATGACATCCTCATCTACAAAAAGACTTGGGAAAAACACTTGCATCATATTCAATAGGTTCTGCACACCCTGCAGAAACACAATCTATATGCCAAGTTGGAAAAATGATCCTTTGGCATGGACAGGGTCCAATACCTAGGATACATCATGGATCGACATGGTGTGCATGTGAATCCAACCAAGATCCAAGTCATCCGTGACTGACCAACCCAATCCACACTCATTGAGATTCAAATCTTCTTAGGCCTTGCCATTTTAGGATTCTCCCATATTGCATGGGCCCTCAACTAAGTAACTAGGGGTGGTGGTAAGGAAAAATTTGTGTGAGGCATATCCCAACAATAGGCGTTCAATGATTTAAATAAACGCTTGTGCTCAGCCCAAGTACTTTCATTACCAGACCTGCAACAACCGTTTGAGATCGAGAGAGATGCATCAAAATATGTTGTGGGCATAGTTCTCACTCAACACGACCACCCCGTGGACTATCACAGTGAGACACTATCAGATGTTGTCCATAAGTGCCCTACTTATGACAAAGAAATTTACTCCATTGTGCAAGAATGCCACCAATGGAGACATTAAATTCTCAGGAAGGAGACAATCATCTACACAGATCATAAGCCACTGTAGTTCATGTAGACACAAGGAAAATAGTAGAATGACCTCCATTAGAAGTGTTCCACATAATTGCAGCAGTTCCACCTCAACATCAAGTATAAAAAAGTCGGTACCAACAGAGTCATTGATTTCCACATCTGGCCTCCAGTCGCAACACTCACCACGGTTCTAGACTCTTGTGGCCACAAGACCTCTGGATGGCCCAACCTCTATGAGACATACCATGACTTTTCCACCACATACCAAATGTTGGGCGCAAACTCAGTTGTCGCTAATTTCCATCTTCAAGATGAGCTATTGTGTCGAATGGGACATCTATGTGTTCCATCAAGTGAGTGAGCGAAGATGATTATGGAATCACACTATAGTTGGGTGGGATGACACTTCTGCGTCGAAAATACAGTGGCAGTGCTACAAAAAAATTTCTACTAGCCGAAACTTCGACATAATGTCAGCAAGTATATCAGGTCCTGCACTGCCTGCGCTATTACCAAACCGACCACTAAGAAACATAACCTACACACTCCCTGTATGCCCCTGACAGTCCATGGGATTCCATATCGATGGACTACATGTCGGTCCTTCTAACCACCAAGAGGGGAAATGACTGTGTCTTTGTGGTTGTTGATCGCTTTTCCAAGATGACAATCTTGGTCGCCCATAAGAAGAGAATCACAATAGAGGCCATTGCCAAGCTCTTCTTTGAATGAGTCTGGGTACATTTTGGAATCCCAAAAACCATTGTCTCAAATTAGGACAGTCGTTTCCTGAACACATTATGGTCGAGTCTCTGGTCACTGTTGGACACCAAGCTCACCAAATCCATTGCATGCCACCCCCAGATAGATGGCCAAACTGAGGTAGTCAATCAAATGATTGTTCATATCCTGTGCATGTACAATTCCAAGAACCCCCACACATGGGATGAGAGTCCTCCCTATGTTCAACATAGCTATAATAGAGCGCTACATAGCTCAATCGGCCACAACCACTTTCAAGTTAGGTTGGGATTCCAACCATTGGGTCCCCTGGATGTTGCACTACCTCTTGCGGCCACCCAGACCGATTCATCACCTACTCCAACTAAAGCTGACAAATCCTCCCGGTTCATTGAAAGGATCCAACACATCTGCCAATAGGTTCATGATATTTTACAAAATTCCAATGCCAAGTACAAGCAGTTCCATGATCAACACCAGGTGCCACATAAGTTTCAGGTGGGGGACAAAGTATGGTTACACTTGCGGAAAGAACGCCTTACAAGGCCCCATCAGAATCTTCACCCACTCTATTACAGACCTTACACCATCACCTAGAATATGGGTGACAATGATTTTAAGCTCAACATTCCCCCCTTTCCTTGGCCTGCACCCAGTGTTCAATGTGGATCTCCTTCGGCCATACTTCCCACCATTATTGGACACCTCAGAGATAGCTGAATAGTTGAGACCAACGGATCTCAACCCTGACTGCATGCAACATGCATCCAATAATCTGATTGTGGACACATAGGTCAAGGGCACTCACCAACAAAGGATCCATCTTTATCGAGTTGTCAAAGCAAGGAAGCTCCTGCACCAAGGCAAGTGGCTCACCTGGGGCCAAATTCAATAGAAATTTCCTCATTTGATGGGGGTACTCAACAAAATGGAGACCATTACTTCCTAAGGGGGGAGGATTGATCCATATGGATGTCGGTGGCCTCCCACCTATTCCAACTAGCTCATTTTGGCAGTTTTCCAGTTTGGTAGTTTTTTCCTAGTTTTCGGGTCCTTGACTTCCAAGGCCGTTTTGAGGCCCTAAACAACGATTTTAGGGCTCACAAAAGTCAAAATGAATATTGAGTTGGATTCTAATGTAAAAATGTGTATTACTTGAATATACCTTTCCAATGGGTTATCGTGTGCCTAAAATAGGGATTGTATGCAAAAGATATGACCCCGGGAAGTTGATGTATTAGCTTACCCCAATGGGGCCCACGTGACTTTTGGCGCTTCATCTCCCAGGGTTAGGTTTTTGGATGTCTAGGGTTTTGACATTCTTGTTTATTGTAAAAAGGCTTGGGCAGCCTCATTGCAACCATCTTCTTGTGAATGAGCGCAGTCATCACATATCTTCTCAGAGATAAGCCGCCACCATTCTAACAAGCTTGTTTTTCGCTAGATTTTACATTTTCGACACATTTTCTTATTGAATAAAAACCAGTTTTGTTGTATCTCTATTATTGTATCTTTGTTATTTTTGTGTCTCTGTGTTAAGAATAATAATAATATGTATTCATTTTTGTTCTGCTCATAAAATCCAGATCAAAGTAAACCTATGAAAACACTAAAAAAATCCCCAAATCCTTCCGTCCTACTTATAGAAAACCCCAACAATGGACTTGTGAATTACTCCTCTCACAACCTATTGTATCTAAATGTGCTAATGTTTAATGTTCACCATGGAATTCAAATTGTATCTTTCACATTACATGATATTTACCATCATATTATTGTATGTCCTCCCACTGTCTTCTCTTAAAGTAATGTTATATTACCACCATCGCCTCACCTCTTGTCAAAATCATCCATCACATCAACAAGAGAATCTATGTTTATACCTTTCCAAAATCTTGGTCCCTTTATTCTTGTTATTAGCATAACATGACTTGTACTTACCAAGAACCAACTTTAAAAGAAAAATAACTAATTTGTACTTTTTCCATGCAAATCAACATAAAAACATAAATTCTAACTACTTTACCAAAAGATAAAACTCATCAACCACTAGCTCACTACCACACTTTACTCATACTAGAGTACATATATGTCACTTATGCATGCATTCACTCGGGTTTTGGTGGGCCATAGTAGGGCTTGAACTAACTTCCATTCAATAGGCTCTTCATTGGCTTGCCATACAACTTTGTCTATTTTACTACTCCAACTTCTAAGATGTATTTGATGCGAAAGGGTCCCAACCATCTCATCCTAAGTTTCCTTGGATTTTTCAAAAAAATGTTATAAATTAAAACTAATGATCTAGGTTCCATTACCTTTGCCTCATGTCTCTATTTCTTTATTGTCTGATGAAATCCTGCAATAGCACAATGTTCTTTCAACTCCATGAGATCCTTTAAACACCTCTAAAGAGATTCATCACGAGTCATTTTTGTAGCTATTGCAATGTGCATACTAGGAACAACAAATTGTAAGGACGTCATTGCTTATTTTCCATACACCAACCAAAATTGAGTGTGCTTCATCGAATTTTTATATATAGTTCTACATGCCCATAAAATTGTAGGAACATGCTCATTCCAATATTCTTGCTCAATTACAAATCTTTGTCAAAGCATGTTCCAGGATCTTATTAAAATCTTCCACTATCCCATTAGTCGATGGATGATACAATATACGTTTTTGGTGATGAAACATGAATTATTGATTCAATGATTTGATTATGATATTGATGAAGTGATTGCTTTAACCACTCATTAAAGCCCTTGGACAACCAAGGCTTGTTATAATATTCTCAAAGATGAACCATGCAATAATCTCTATAATGAAATATTTGATACACCCGACTTCAACCAAATGCATTAGGTACTACGTCCCAATGATAATATAATGTACTCTAATCATCTACACTGAGGGATTGATCAAACCAACAATAAATCTATAACCCATTTCTCAAATAGTCTGAACAACATAACACAAAACAAAGGTAGCTCATTATGTCTAGATGTTTTCCCACGTGTTAGCATACATCACATCCCTTTAAAATACTCAYAAGCATCCTAATGCAATGAGGGCCACAATAATCCTATATGTAGTACTTTCTCAACTATTGTTTTCCCTACATTGTATCCACCAACAACCCCTTCATGTGATTTATCTATATATATATAATGTGATGTTATTAATGTAATATATTGTAACTATCTATATTTATATTTAAAATTAAAATAGATAAAATTAAGTTGAATAATTGAAAAAAAAAAAAAACTCGATCATGATTTTTTTTAGAAAAATATAATTTTGCTTAACAAAGTTGAAGAAATTGAGAAAAAGTATTTTGTATAAATAGAAATTAGTATGAAAGAAAATGATAAGATTTGAATTAAAATGAATTGAAAAAAAGTACAAAGCACAAAATAGTTTGAAATATGGGATAGAAAAAATATCGTAGTTAATTAACAAAAATAGATTAAAATGCAAAACTATTTGAATCTGAGCATTCCATATTTAAAAAACATTAAGGAGAAAAAACTCATATAAACTGAAAAATATATATTAAATAATACTTTTTCCTATCTTTTACAACAAACTCGCAAATAATAGTAAATAAAATTTACATATCTGTTATAACATTTCAAAAAGATCTAATAAAAAAACAAAATTAACCATAAAAATAATACAAGTAAAAAGCAAATGACCGAAAGTAATTTCAATGTGGCAACCATACCTTAATGTAGGATGAGGGGACCATATCGAATTGATGGGAACAAGTGTATGACATAAACTTTACTATTACATCACACGCTTTGTCCACTTAATATTTTGTTTTACCATATTTAGAAACTAACGCTTTGTCCACTTAGTATTTTGTTTTACCATATTTAGAAACTATTTACTATATTTAGAAATACTCACTCTACTTAAAAAGGGACTCTTGGGGAAATTTAAAATATTTGCAAAGAGATTTTAGTGTCACATCAAAAGATTAACTTGTTATAAAATTCCAAGACACTACGGCCTCTTTTGGTGAAAGTTTAATTTCATGTGTCGAGTATAATTCATTGAAAATGTCATGGATTGGTTCTCTTACAAAGTTGGGGTGTCCTTACAAAATAATCATTGAGTTGGTTATATTTCTTTATGAGATTTCACTATATTTCTCAAAGTAAATATTCCAAACGAAGTATAAATGTCAAAGTAAATTGTACAAATGCAAGTAAGAATTTTTTTTAAAAGTGGCATTCAATGGTGAAAAATAATAAGTTTTTCCTTATTAATTAAGGTTTAATTTTCATAAAGTCTTTTAAGGGAGATATAGGGTCATTCCAATGTACTGGTTGAATATGTCAAGTATGTATAACATTATTGCATACTCATATGTTGATCAAATCCCATTCTCATGTTCTTCTCAAGATTTATTAAAATATATATTTACTTGTTTTCTTAAGGTAGCCATGGAGGAACCTAGATGTAGTAGTTGAATGAGTAAGACACGCATAGCAATAGTAGATTTCACATATATGGATGAAGACTCACCTCATGTTCTCCTTAAGGCTTAACACAATTTTAGAAGAATTCAAATAATTATCAACTTATATCAAATGGAAAGTAGAGGCCCTGACCCAAATACTTAAAAACGAAAAGGACTTGCATTATTTCATTGTTTCTTGCAACCACAATTGTGTCTTTAGATGATCCAGAATCAGATCCAGGAGCCTGATAGGGCTCAGAAAGGCCTCAAAATCAAAGTTCTCAGAATGACTTCAAATCAGATGTGTGCGTAGGCCTCGTCGATATGAACCCAACACAACTTGAACGAGATCAAATAGACTTCGTATGCTCAAGTTATCATGATCTATTCGTTTTTTCAAACAAGCAAAAAAACATGACTATACAGTCCATACAGTGCCACATGGAAGCTATCTGTACAGGCCATACAATTGACGTGGCAGCAACAGTCAACATTGACGTGGTATATTCTGTACAACTAACGTGGCAACTTCTGGAGGTGACACGTGGCAAGGTGACTGAGCGTACGGACGGATGACGTGGTAGGTATAGGTGGAGCAATCATGGAGTGACACATGTCACCCTTGTAGTGGTGACACGTGGCACATCCATACGGATGATGTGGAAATTTCATACAATCTATACGACACGTGGTGCTTGCGTGGCTGGTACATTTGGCAAACAAGTGGCAAGGTACAATGCTGACAGGTGGACCATTCGGTGGTTGACACATGTCATGGTATCGACGAATGTTGTGGTTCCATGTGGTCCAACCGTGGGATACCATGTGGCACCCTGTTACTAGTTCGAGGTTTGCAAAAGTTTTTGGGTCTCCACCGGGATCGAATGCCTGACCTCCCATCGGGCTAGGGTTTGGCAGGGATGGGCTAGCCAACCTGTTCACGTGCGTGTCTTGTTATGTAATGGGAAAAACATATATAAAATCTTGGTGTAATGTAATGTGGGGTGGAGAAAGGGCTGGGGCTTAGCCCCAGCCCCCGACGGAACATCCACACAACCAAGCAACGAGACCACAAGCTATATTCTGTTGGCGTGGTTTTTAAAATTCCAGCCAACGGTCGGAGTTGTTGCCACCTTTCACCATACGACCTAGGGGTTATTCTGTTTTTGGGCACGATAGTTAAGTTTTTAGCCTGGTTGGTTGAGCTAGCCTACCGACTAGGGGCTTAACCTTGAGCTATACAGACTGGTGCGCGCACATGGGGAGTGGCCACATGGACCAACAACTCAGGACCAGGTGCCAAACTTCAGGGGCTAGCGCGTTTGTAGATAAGCGCTTAGTCACGTGAAGGTGTCTCATACGACCAGGAGCCAAACTAAAAGGGGTTGTGCCCTATTCAAATGCAAAAGTGGGTTTATTAACTTATTATAGTGATTTACTATGATTTATTAAGCTACTTTGGAGATTTTTGGCCCTTTTTGGGGGATATTGGGCCCTTTTTGAGGCCAGATTTTGGGAGGAAGTTGGGAGATGGTTACCAACTTCAGATCTATACAAACTAGGCTTTCTTGAGGCCATGGGAGGAGATTCATATAAGGTTTATGCTGAATATTTTCCAAGCCAAAGCCATTTTTATGCAAGGAAGTTGTTGAGGAGCGCACCTTTGAGAGCCATTTCTGGGAGCTTCGGTCATTCGATTTGAGTGTCATTTCTTCTGTTGGGTTCTAGCGATCTGGTAGAAAAATACCAAATCAGTTTTGTAACCTTTTGGCACTATTGTGATGTACTTATTGAGCTTTGAACATAAATAAGAAAGCCTCACCCACTAAGACAAAGGACTAGAGACGTAGGCGAGATTGTCGAACTTCGTTATCACATTGGTGTTATGGTTTGTTGTTGTTTTATGCTTCATTTTAGTTCTATACATGTTTATATGGCAGTCACATTTCTTCTATACTTATTTCTCTTTCTTTAATCTTCCTAATTGGTTAATAAATACATGCATAATAACTCAACCATAGTCGTGTAAAAGATCTTTTCAGATCAAGTTGGTATCAGAGCTAGTTGACATTTGGATTTGAGTTTTTCATGTTAACCAGGGAAAAGCTACTTCGTGGTGAAGGYGATCTTTTTGAAGAGAATCCATTGACTGGATTGAGAAAGAGAACTTCTCAAAGMGAGATGATGGCATCGAAAGAGGGACTTTCTTGGGATGACAAAGAGTTTCAAAAAACTTTCTTTTCTATGTCGGAGATGATGAAGGTTTTGGACGAGGATTAYTTGGAACGGAAAAGACCAAATCTGGGTGAATCTTCAAAGGGAAAAAAGTGAATAAGGAGAGGATCCTCCTCAAATTCCTCCTTCAACTCCATCATCACCTCCTTCTTCTCCTTCTTCTTCAAGTTCAAGTTCTAAATCCAATGCAAAGAAACATGTTCATAAACATAAGAATGAAATTCCATTATTAAAACTTGATGTTAAATTCGAATTACCCATATATGATGGTGAAGTTAATGCAGAGAGAATTGAAAATTGGGTCATATAGATGGAGGTCTATTGCAGTGTGCAATAGATCAAGGATGAGTCCACACAAATATAGTTGGCATCATTGAGACTTGCAAGCATAACACTCATCTTGTGGCAACTTGCAAGTTGAAAAACAGAATGCGACAAGTGGGTAATGTATTTCCATCATGGAAAAGCTTCATTTCTGCACTTAGAAAGAAATTCTATCATTTGGGTTATAAATAGAAAGCGTTAATTGAATGGCAAGATTTAAAACTAAGAAAAGGACAAACAATGCAAGAATACATAGATGGTTTCGTAAAATGGCATTGATATTAGATATTATGTTACATACCCAAGAAAATCTTATGAAGTATATAGGAGGTTTACCTCCACATATTAGAAACATTGTATTCATGTTTGGACCCACTAACCTTGATGAGGTTTATGTTCAAGAGACAGACATTGAAGCATGGAAAACAGGTGTTGGGGTATCAAGGGAATCATCTTCAAGGAAAGGGGACAAAAGGAAGTGGCATGGCAAGAAGTCAAATTCAGTGACGAGAAAGGAAGAGAGGCCCTCTTGCAAGCATTGCAAGAAAGAGGGGCATGATAAGGACCATTCTTGGAAGTTGCATCATGAGAAGAGACCAATGTGGTTCAAGGAAAAGAAGGGAAGGAAAATAGTTGCAGCGACAAAACGACCGAAAACCTTGGGATCAAATTCAGGTGATGAATCAAGGTCTCATTGTTTGGTATGACAGGTAAAATTGGTGAAGGAATTGATTGTAGAAGCAACTTGTTTTACATCAGGGTCATCATGAGGCACACTAAGGTTGATACATTAATCGATAGAGGATCTCAATCTAACCTAATTTTAGAGGAATTGGTTAAGAAATTGGGGTTAAAAACACAAGTACATCAGAAGCCTTACACACTTAAATGGATAAGAAACAATCATCAAATGCACATAACCAAACAATGCACATTAAAATTTTCTATTTCATCTAAGTATGTGGATGAGGTAACATGTGATGTAGTGCCACTAAGTGAATGTGGAATGGTCTTAGGTAGTCCATACTTGTATGATCGCAAAGAAATCTTCTATAGGACAAATAATCAATATCAATTAACTAAAGCAGGTCAATATTATGTGGTTCATGTTCATCATGTAAAGGAAAATAAAACTCTTCAAACTATGGAACAATTAAAGAAGGCAGTTCAAGCAAGAAACAAACCTATAATTGTTTCAAATCAATTATCATATCTTAAGAAAGAACAAGAGATGATTGTGGAATGGAAAATAAATCACAGTTTGCTTCAAGATAAGCTCATGTCATGCAAATACTATAAACATATCAACTTATTTGGAGTCATATTTTTTATGCTATCATTAGTAATGTTGTCTACATGGATGATAGTGGCTTTAGTAAGATGTGGCAGGGTTCAAATGGCTAACAATATGTTGTCAGTTGTCATGATTATGTTACAATTGATCTTGATGAGACAGGTGCACAGGACAGAGTCCAAAGACAGGGAACAAGCCGGGTGGCCTATCCCGAGCTTGATGATTGGTCAGTAACCTTTTGGGGACCAAAAGGTCCTTTAGTTGGGAGGTGTGATCCAAAATCATATCTAGGAGCCTGATAGGGCTAAGGAAGGCCTAACAATCAAAGTTCTCAAAATGGCTTCAAAATATATGTGTGCTCAAACCCAACGCAACTTAAATGGGCTCAAACAAATGTTGTATGCTCAAGTTATGATGATCTATTCATTTTTCCAAATAGGCAAAAAAGGATGACTATACAGTCCATATAGTGACACATGGCGGATGACTATATAGGCCGTACGAGCGTACATCTGACGTGGTAGGCATAGTCAGCAATAACATGGTAGATTTCGTATAGTTGACGTGGCATCTTCTCTAGGTGACACATGGCAGGGTGACTGAGCGTACGAATGGATGACATGGAAGGTATAGGTGGGACAATTAGGGAGTGACACATGTCACCCTAACAGAGGTGAAATTTGGCATGTCAAAATGGATGAAGTGGAAAATTTGTACAATCTATACGACATGTGGCGCTTGCGTGGCTGGTATAGTTGGCAGACAGGTGGCAGGGTACGGTGCTGACAAGTGGACCATTCGGTGGTTGATAGATGTCATGGTATCGACAAATGTCGTGGTGCCACGTGGTCCAGATGTGGGCTACCACATTGCACCCTATTACTGGTTCGAGGTTTGCAGAAGTTTTTGGGTCTGCATCAGGATCAAACGCCTGACCTCCCACCAGGCTAGGGTTTGGCAGGGATGGGCTAGTCAACCCACCTGCATGCGTGTCTTTTTATGTAATGGGAAAAACATATATAAAATATTGGTGTAATGTAATGTGGGGTAGAGAAAGGGATGGGGATTATGCCCAGCCCCCAACGGAACATCCACACGACCAAGCAATGGGACCACGGGCTATATTTCGTTGGCATGGTTTTTAAAAATCCATCCCACGGTCGGAGTTGTTGCCACCTTTCACCATACGAATCGGGGGTTATTCTGTTTTTTGGCAAGGTAGTTAAGGGTTTATCCCAATCGGTTGGGCTAGCCCACCGACCAAGGGCTTGACCCTGGGCTATACAGACTGGTGCACGTGCGCGGGGAGTGGCCACATGGACCAAAAGCTCAGGACCAGGTGCCAGACTTCGGGGGCTAGCGCGTTTGGAGATAAGCGCCTGGCCATGTGCAGGTTTCTCATACGACTAGGAGCCGAACCAAAAGGGGTTGCGCCCTATTCAAATGAAAAAGTGGGTTTATTAACTTTATTATAGTGATTTACTAAGATTTATTAAGCTGTTTTGGATATTTTTGGCCCTTTTTGGCGGATATTGTACCCTTTTTTAGGCCAGATTTTGGGAGGAAGTTGAGAGATGGTTACCAAATTTAGATATATATAAACCAATCCTTCTTGAGGCCATGGGATGCGATTCATAGTAGGTTTATGCTGAATATTTTCCAAGAAAATCCATTTTTATGTAGGGAAGTTGTTGAGGAGCGCACCTTTGCAGGCCATTTTTGGGAGCTTTGGTCATCTGATTTGAGTGTCGTTTCTTCTGTTGGGTTCTAGAGATCTGGTAGAACAATACCAGATCATTTTTGTAACATTTTGTCACTTCTTTGATGTACTTGTTGATATTTGAAAAGAAATAATAAATCCTCACCCACTAAGACAAAGTCCCAGAGACGTAGGCGAGATTGTCAAACTCCGTTATCACATTGGTGTTATGGTTTGTTGTTGTTTTATGATTTATTTCAGTTTTGTACATGTTTTTATGGCTGCCACATTTCTTCTATACTTATTCCTCTTTCTTTAATCTTCCTAATTGGTTAATAAATACATGCATAATAACTCAACCATAGTCGTGTAAAAGATCTTTTTGGATCACTAGAGAACCAAACAATTAATGGGTCCTTCACAACCAATGATGATCCCATCACCATAACCCTCTACACTTTTTTTTCCATGGTCATCTTAATGATTTTGTAGTGAGTCATTTTGAGGTCCAAATGGGTGGCCACACTCGACAATGTTATAAAAATTCTTAAATAAAACTACTCTAATACAGGCTCTAACATCACCACCTAATGTATTTTTTTGAGAAAAAAAATCAAGTTTGGATGACATAAAACACGACGTTACATGGGGTGTGATGATTTGCGTCAACTTTGAATTAGCATTATCTTTTTCCACATCATATTTTTCAACAAGAACTTTAGAAGGAATCATATTAATGACAAAAAATATGATGTAGAATGTTTTTTGTGTCGATTTATCTCGTGTTGCATCACACATTAGTGTAAAAAACACCTTAGAGACTCACTTTTGCATCAATTTTGCATCAAAAGCATGTATTTTGTGTTGCATTAGCGTCGTATTGTGTCGATCTTGGCATCAATATTTCATATGGGCCATATCTTGTGTCTTACATGCATAGTGATAACATTCAAATAAGAATATTTTTGTGTCATTTTTACACCTTATTAGTGTTGTATTACATTACTTGTGTGACCTATTAGCATCATGTTTGCATAATTATTATTTTTTTTTGCATCATTTTAGAGTGGTATTATGTCACTAGTGAGTCATGTTAGTGTCAATTATGTGTGTTATTGTTCCTTTTACATCTTATTAGCATATTCTTAGAGTCGTAATAGTTATGTTTTGTGTTAAATTAATGCCAAAATTGTGTCATTTTAACATCAAAATTATGATGTAGAGATGGAGCCAGAGAAACAACAAGCTAGGGTTTGACAGTTGTAGACACAACATAGAAAAGCATCGTTACCAAAGGGGGTGGTAATGGAACCCCCTCATACAAGAAGGTAGTGGTGGATAAGGGGAAAGGCCCACGAGGTAGATTTTTCAAGGAACCTGTGACGATCACCTCGGGATCAGGACCGGAAAAGAATTAGGAAAGCAACCAGGAAAAAAGGGATTGCATGGGGAAAGAAGCCAGAGAAACCCAGAATGATGCAAAAGAACCAGCGAACCCCAATGGGGTAGAAGGGCGAACACGTAAAACTAAAACAACACTGATACCCAAGGTGATATTGGAAGATCCACAAAGAAAACTATTCTGGGACTAGATGAAGATGCATGCACTAATTTGCAAGTTCATGGGTTTGTTGCCCACATAAAGAACATTGTGGAACTGGATAAAATACCAATGGAAGCCAAGCGAGGAAGTGGAACTCCACCTAGGTTCGAAAGGCTTCTTCACAACAATATTCATGAACTTGGAGGATAGGGATATAGTTTTTGAGGAGGGCCATACTTCCACACCTCAACAGGACTATGCATGCGGCCATGGAAGGAAAAATTCCCCCCAGAGAAAGAAACCTTCAAGAATGTACCCATGTGGATGAGGCTTTACTATCTACTGATATAATACTAGCTACTCTCCACCTTCAAAGCAATCAGGAACAAACTTGGAAAATATGTGAAAACATCGGAAGAAACCCTAAAAGGGAGATATGCCTCCTATACAAGAATCTGCATAGCGATGGATGTTGCGGGGGCACTCCCAGAATCCATAAGCATAGAATTCAGGGATGAGGAATGGATACAAAGAATCGACTACGTAAATATCCCATTCAGATGCAGAATATTCCATGAACATAGACTCCTATTCAGAGAATTCCCTCCCAATAAAAAACAAGAAGAAAAAAATACCAAAATACAACAGGATGGGGATGGGTTTATCAAGCCGAACCAAAGAAACAGAGCAAACAAGAAACCAAGTAAATCCCCAATGGGAAGCAACCCAGTAAATGGAAATCCCAGTGAACTGACCGAGGAAGCAAAGGAATTGAATGGAAGGTGGGATAAAAACCAACCAAAGGGAAGGAGGAGGAAAGGAAAGGAAAAAATCAAGCTAGGAACAAGCCCCAAATTAGAACACAATTTGTCCAAGCAATAATATGGAACAACGGGTTAGCGCAACTCCTATGGATGGAGAAAACAAAGAGGGGATAGCACAACTCCTATGGATGGAGAAACCAGAGATTCCAACACCCCCATGTAGGAGGCAGACGAAGATGCAGAAATGACACCAACTGAGGTAGGTATGGAAGACCCTGATCTCAGAGATATTGTGGAAAGGGAAGGCATAGATCTCTCAAACATACTGGAGCAATGGAAAAGGAAGGGCATAAACATTGTATCAATGGAGAAACTAGATTGTATCCAATACCTACTCCTCCTCAGGGAGGAATAAAAATCCATAGGGATCAAGCACACACATGGGGAGATAGGACACCTAGGAATCAAAGCAGGTAAGGGATAACCACAACTCTCACCCAAGTAGACAAGAAGGAAGAAATGCAGGAAATCAAACAACGTAGCCCTATAGGAACTAGGAGATCTATTGATAAACTCAAGTAAGATAAAAAAATATCTTTCCCAACTCCCCCCCACATGTTTAAATGAATATTATAACATGGAATATTAGAGGCCTAAATAGCCCATGAAAGCAAAGAATCCTTAAAAACAGACCGAGGAAGGAACAACCGGACCTCTATTTCAACTGAGAGACAAAATGTATTGTAGACAAAATGGAAACAATCAGCAAAAAAAATGGAGCAAGTACAAGACGTTGGTTGTCAAAGGACATCAGATGGCAGGCAGTATTCTCACTTTATGGAACCCAGAAGTGATGAATCTACTAGCATCCGAAGCCACCAAACACACACTTTCGGTTAACATGCAAATCATAGGTAACATGGAGGTGATTCTATGCACTAATGTGTCCCTAGATATTGGAAGAAAACAAAAGAATGCTCTTAGACCTAGAAAACCTAAAAGCTCACTCCCACAACCTCCATTGGATCCTGGCCGAGGAATTCAACATCATCACGACACTTGCAGAAAAAAAAGGAGGCACTAGGAGATTGGATAGAGATGCATAAGATTTTTCAGCTTTCATTGACACAGTGGAGATGGTTGACATCAAAACTAGTAATGGCCGGTTCACATGGAACAACAGACATATAAATCAACATTAGATAGCAACGAGGCTAGATAGATTCTTGGTGTCAGATTCCATCATTCCACAGGGTTTAAATTTATATTGCAACATCCTTCCGTGGGGGGGTTCAGACCACTGGCCAGTCCAACTAGAAGCAAACTTCTAAACCACTCCGAATAATAGACCCTTTAGATTCGATAAATTTTGGATAGAACATCCCACCTTCAAGGAGAACATCAACCAATGGTGGCGGGAGAAACAACCAGAGCAAGGGATAAGGATGTTCAATCTATATAAGAAACTCAGGTACATCAAACATAAACTCAAGGAGTGGAACAAGGAAGTCTTTGGAAACATAAACCAAGAAAAAAAAATATCGAAGACAAAATGAGGAAACTCCAAGAAAAATGCGTAGATGAGGGCTATACGGAGGATAAAAAAAAGGAAGAGATCCAAATGACCTAGGAATGGGAAGCAATATGCCAACAAGAAGAGAATCTATGGCGCCAAAAGTCTAGAATCAGATGGCTAAAGGAAGGGGAGTGGAACACAAGTTTTTTTCACAGAACAACCATTGCTAGAAGAACCCACAGCAAAATCCTAAAAATTTGGGATCAGGATGGGATCGAGAGAGTCTCACACAAGGAGATTGAAAACATATTGGTAAAATACTTCCATGGGATAGCCCAGGAACCCAACCAGGACCGAACGAAGGCCATACAAAAGATAACTCAACACATCCCTAGGCTAGTTACCGAGGAAAAAAATATCAACCTAAACAAACCCATCGCTAAGGAGGAAATTGACCAAGTGGTCCAAGAGATGCCCAATGGAAAGGCCCCAGGTCTACATGGTTTCATAGTGGGATTTTTCAAATCCTTCTGGGAAGTGGTCAAACATGAAATTTATGGGGTGGTGGAAGACTCCAGACGCTCGACCTCCATTCCGAAAGCACTAAATGCCACAATGATTACTCTAATCCTCAAAGAAAATGAAGAGAGGACCCCAGACTGCTACAGACCCATAGCGTTATTCAATGTGGTTTACAAGATCATCTCCAAAGTCATAGCCAATAGACTGAAACCTCTTCTACCCACACTGATTTCACAGGAACAGGCAGGTTTTGTAGAAGGGTGACAAATTGTGGACAACATCATCCAAGCCCATGAGTTGATACACACACTCAAAATCCAGAGGAGAGGGGGGATGATAATCCAACTTGACCTAGTAAAGGCTTATGACAAAATTAGATGGCACTATATGGTCAAGACTCTAGAAGCTTTTGGCTTTGCGCAACACTAGATCAATTGGATTGTCAGCCTAGTCTCTACAACAAGTTACTCGCTTTTAATCAATGGATCCCCAGCCAAACCCTTCTGGCCTTCAAGAGGCATTATACATGGAGACCCGCTATTTCCTTTCATGTTCATTTTGATGATGGAAGGACTCAGTAGAAGAATAAAAAGAGCAACTGTAGTAGGAGAAATAACATGCATCAAACCTTTCAAAAAATTCCCTACCTCCACGCACCAACAATTCATTTATGAAACCTTACTCCATGGCACACCCAAGGTCAAGGAAGCGAAAGCCTATAAAATAATATTAGAAGAGTTTGGGGAAACCTTAGGAGTGGATATCAATCACTCCAAATCCATGATCTATTTCTTCAATACCAACCCAACAATTCAAAGAAACCTGGAAAATATTTTGGGGTTTGAACGTAAAACACTCCCAATGAAATACTTGGGAATCCSCCAGATGGACAAAGAATTCAAAATGGAAACAGAGCATTTAAAATACATGAGAGGGTGAAAAATGGGACTTACAGATCCTTCAACCTAGCGGTGAGACTTATCCTGACCAAAKTAGTTATGCAAGCAATTCTGACCTACATGATGTTAGTGTTTCCTGCTCCCAAAGGAATACTCCAAAAAATAAGAGCCATCCAAAGGGACTTCCTAGGAGCATAAAGAAATAAAAAATGGGCCCGTGTGGCCTGGGACAAGGTTTGAAAACCCAAATGCAAAGGAGGCCTGAGGTTACAAGACCCACAGGTAACCAACGAAGCCTACAGGGAAAAACTCTGGTGGAGATGGGTCAAAGAAAATTCAACACTGTGGGCAACCCTCTAGAAGGCCAAGTATGCCTCAAACATCAATGACCAGGATCAAATTCATTTTATGGGAACAAGGGAGGGATAAACCATATGGAGTCTAGCACGACGCAACAAAACCTGGATCCAGAAACATAGCTTCTGGGAAGTGAGGAATGGTAAAACAACTAGATTCAAGGAGGACACGTGGCAACTTGAACCCAGACTAGAAAATCCAGATAGGGAGGAACTCCAAAAGGCGATGACCGTGCAAGAAAAAATCAAAATCCATCACTACTGGAAACAAGAAAATAACCGCGACAAATGGAGGATTTGGGACAAACTCAATCCACAAAACAAAGATCGAATCATAACAATAACGAAAGAGGTGGAGGAGGAATTGGGGAAAAGAAAAATTGTAATCTCAGAAGAAGAGGACCAACTCAGATGGGGCAAGAAAAATGGTGGGGAATTCAACTTGAAGGAATCATGAAACTACATTGCAGACCAGGACCAAGAAGATCTGACGCAACAGTGGGGAAAAATTTGGGGTAGCCCCCAGTGGCTAAAAAACAAAATATTCAAATGGCTAGTTCTGCACAACCAAATTCTAACCTGGGAAAACCTAAGGAAAAGGGGTTTCATAGGCCCATCACATTGCCACCTCTATCAAGCTAAGGAAGAAACAACAAATCATCTCCTCGATGAATGTAAATACATAGCAGAGATCTAGGATTGGGTGGCAGACATCTTTCGCCAGTCCAATAGGACCCGAGCTAACATATGCACAACCATCAATAAATGGAATGAGAGTTACAACAAAAATGAATTGGTGAACCTCTGTTGGAATCTCATGCCAGGGATGATCATATGGGCAATATGGAAATAAAGGAACCGATGCATCTTTAGGAACGAAAGTCTTTCGAAAGGTAAACTCAAGGAAGCAATAATATCACAATTATGAGAAACGGTGCAGAGCCACAACTGCCCGACTAGAAAAGCGCAACTCACATGCAAGGACTTCCGAATCCTGGAATTTTTTCATCTAAAATAGGGGCGCAACAACACACAGGTAGGGAAACCACCACAACTTCAATTAGGAGAGCGCAACTGGGCACCACCTCCAGCAGGTTTCCTCAAGTTAAATTTTTATGGGGCAGAAAAATAAAACCCAAGAATGACAGGGATGGGAGGGGTGATCATAGATAGTGATGGAAACATAATCCGGTTGTACACTGGGAGTATGGGAAACTCAACCAACAATGCAGCGGAATTTGGATCCCTAGAGCTCGGTCTCGAAATTCTAAGCCGTGAAAGGATGACCAACACCTTAGTGGAAGGTGACTCCACCCTAGTCATCAACACAGTGAAGAGACTCCAAAATGGCACTAATGTGGG
>SNQJ01S0052108.1:66564-83311 GCA_010110895.2 Picea sitchensis | reverse complement strand
CCAATTTCACAAGTGTTCAAAGGAATTAGTGGAGTTGTGATGCTGATTTTCAAGGACTCAAGGAAGATATTTTTTAGGGGAGTTGATGAGTATGTAGTGTGGTGATTGAATAGATGTTATCAAAGATGAAGTTTTTTCCAATGAAATAATGCAATTGAATGTGACTTGCAAGTGAAGTTTGGAAACCAAGTTTTGTATATTGGAAAGACTTGGAAATTAAGTCTACAATTTAATATATTGAAGGGAAGTGTTGAAAATAGTAATACCATTAAATTTGTGTTTTAGTAACATTTTTTTATGTTTTAGGAATATAGGAAGTTTCTTGTATGGATATAGAGACTTTCTATATCCTAAAACTTATTTGTAATTCAATCAATGGGACTCGAGAAAGAATATATAGAAATAGTGAAAGGGGGAGCACTTAAAGTGACTCTAAAATAGGGAAGTAAGTACATCAATAACTAGTTGGAGAAGGACCTAGAGAAAGAGGGGAATATAATAAATACAACAATGAATAACATCAGATGCCATGAGGAAATATGGAAAGAGTGGTTTCTCTTAACATTTGAATTCGACAAGAAGTGCATTGTAGTGAACTTGTACTTTGAGTGGAGCATATGCTTTGAACCATAGAAGAGATCAAATTCCAAGTGCTCTTTTCAGAGTCGATAGGAGAGATCTTGATGGAAATGGATCTTGATATATTTAACAACTTCCTTTGGAACCAAATAAGTTCTCTGATGAACAAGGGCCCCACATGTTTGGTTCATAATGACTCCTAGATCTCAAAGTGTGAGGATTTGGACCAATAAGGAAGGACTTCAACCTTCCTTAGGAAGCACACAATAGATTACAAGTCGTCTATAGCAAGCAAGGTGAGAATGATAAGTAATTATATTATAGTTTTATAATCATTGTCAACGTCAGTTAGTCCTTTATTGTAATAAATCATTCACCGGTCTAAGTAAATAATGGTGATGTCTAATTAGTGAATAGTTAGTTGTGTCATTAATCACTGCGGGAAATTTCTCTTGCCAATCTAATTGCAAAGAGAAATGCAGAAGAATAAAGCGATAATTATCATTTGTAGAAGATCACTTTGATTGTTTAAGAAGGAATACAATCCTCTAATATGATTGATGAAGTTTTGTTGAATCTTGCGTTATCTATTCTTCTTGTGTGTAAATTGATTTTTGTTTTTGCTGAGATGAGTGAGAGATCATCTTGTTTCCATTTTACTATTCGGTGAGTGTTTGAGAGAGAATGCACACCAAAGGAACTGGTGCACATGTCTTGTTCTACTAAGCGTATGAGACAAATTCGCCTTCGGTTCATTGGTTGACATTGTAAGGAATAGACCAGGCGTCCATATTCAAGAGGAGGAGAAGAAACACAACGTTCCCCTTTTTGTTGCTCTGTGGAGCAAGTGATCTAGATGTCTCCATCCATCAAGTCACATTCCCTTCTTCCTCTTTATTGCGCCATACATCCAATTTGCCTGTTCTACTGAGCACATCCCTCATTTAGGTCTATCAACACACTCCCTCAAAGAAATCGAGTCTCCATTGTAGAATACACCCTCACACAATCAGATGAAATGGTATCAAAGCAAGTTTTGTCCTTGGGAACAAAACTTCATCCACAAGGTTAATTTTTTTTTGGGTCTTCATCCTTTTTCTCACGCTTTTTCTCAAAGCGTTACTTTCACCCTTCTCAGGGTTAGTCTCACACCCTCCTCAGGGTATATTCATTATTTCTGACCATGTCGCCTTAATGAGAATCCTACAATGAGGAATCCAGCATAGACACATCAAGTCTAGTTGAAGACTTGGCTCTGGCTCTCCAAGAACTAATTCGAATCCAATAGCGAAGACCTCCAATGACCATGCAACTGGACAACCGCTTTTAGTTACCCAAGTTCACCAGCCAAATGAATGGAGAGACGGTCGATTCCTGGATCCATAGCCTCTCCACTTATTTCAAAACCTCGCTTGAGATGGAAGAGGCCACCAAAATGGAAATAACCAGTCTTCAACTAGAAGGAGTCACTCAAAATTGGTGGGACACACACTTGGATAACTCAGAATTGATCCTTGAGCTTGGTACCCCAACATCCCCAAAAAATGGCCACATTACTTCATGGGATACATTATGTTAGGCATTGAGGGAACACTTCTATCCTCCAGGCTACCTTTAGAATTTACTCACAAAGTGGTTACAACTCCGTCATCTTTCCAATCAATCAGTTCAAGGATACATCGATGTCTTCTACAAGCTACACATCCAACTACATGTCAATGAACCAGACGAGGTATTAATCATTAAGTACAATTCTGGTTTAGTGTTACCTCTTTGGTGAGAGATAGATCTTTTTGACAATGCTTCTCTGGAAAAGTCTTTCTTATGGGCCTTGGAAATAGAAATAAAGGTATCTCCTCGAACCCGATTCCCCACATATCGCACCTCCAATGCTACTCCATCAAATTCCCAACCACAACCTCATTTTGCTTCTTCTTCCACATCCAAAAATTCAATTTGGTGTACCTTTCACAAGAACAACTCCCACCATTCTGTGGACTATCTCACACTTAAAAATATTCATAACACTAAGACCTTGATGGCTGAGGTCAATTCAACATATTTGACCGAAATCCCAAAGACCATTTCTCTCGACAACCCCACCAAAGCTGACCCATCTCTGATTCTCGTGACCAAACCAGAACCAAGTCACCCTAACATTCCCCTCTTCACTCACAACTTCCAAATTAAAAACGAACTAGCCACTCTCATTCTGGAAAATGGCAGTGAAAAGAATCTCATATCACAAGACTTAGTCCAACATCTGCAACTCTCCACAACCCCAAACCCCGATCCTTATCATCTTGGATGGGTACGGAAGGGCGGTCCTTGCATTACTATTGCTCGATGTTGCATCACCACTTTCTCCATTGGTCCTTTTCATGATAGTGTGACCTGTGACGTCTCACCATTAGATTGTGTTGATATCCTTCTCGGTCTTACTTACCAACAGGACCGACAAGCAGTGTATCACACTAAAACTCACCAGTACCATTTTAAATAGGTTGGGCACACCTATGTACTTACTTCAACAGTTATCACTTCACCACCACCGAGAACTGATACCACAACCACTCACCATGTTATGAATACTCACAAGGTCTCTCTGTTTTTAATACGACCTCTTAAACTTGATAACCATACTAACGCACCCCTACCCCCATGTTTTTCCCCTACTACATGAATTTCCAGATGTGTTTCACCCACCCACCGGAATCCCACCATCCCGAGACATTTCCCATTCCATCGATCTCATACCGGGCGCAACTTTACCCAACGCACCAGCCTATCGCCTGGCTCCCAAGGAGGCCACCGAAATAAAACGTCAAATTGGTCAACTCCTTGAATCAGGCCACATTCAACCTTCCTCTTCCCCTTGTGCCTATCCATCCTTCATTATTCCCAAGAAAGACACTTCTGAATGGTGTCTCGTTATTGATTATAGAGCCTTGAACAAAGCCACCATTAAAAAACGATATCCCTTACCTTGGATTGAAGATCTTCTTGACCATCTGCAAGGGGCCTCTTTCTTCAAAAAGATGGATATGACTTCTGGATATCATCAAGTGCGCATGCAATCGAGTGATATCTGGAAAACAACTTTCAAGGCCAAGTTTGGTATTTATTAGTGGTTGGTCATGCCTTTTGGCTTGACCAACACACCGACCACATTCATGCGGCTCATCAATGAGATCTTTTGGCCACATTTCGGTAAGTTTTTCGTTATTTATCTTGATGATAATCTAGTTTTCAGCAGGTCATGGGAGGAACACATGCAACATGTGTGCATAGTCTTGGATTTACTTCGACAACATCAACTGCGGGTGAAAGAGAAAAATTCATGTTTTGCACAAAGGTCGGTGCAATATTTAAGATTCATTGTGGACTCTACAGGGGTACGCCTAGTTCCCACATGGGTGCAAGAAATTTCTAAAAGGCTAGCGCCAACATCTTCCCATATTCTTAAAATATTTATGGGAGGCATCAATATTTACCAAAAATTTGTCTACCATTTCTCACAGTTGGCTCGACCATTGCATCAATTAACAAATATGGAAAAGTTTTTATGGTCTCCTGATGTGCAACACCACTTTGACAAATTGAAGCAAGCCTCATGCTCTGCTATAGTCCTCTGCTTTCCAGACTTGGTCCAACCATTTGAAATCAAGTCGGATGCTTCTCAATTTTCGATTGGTACGGTACTTAAACAAGGAGGTCATCCTGTAGCCTACAAATCAAAGACACTTTCGGTCGTAAATCTCAACTACAGTACATATAACAAATAATTTTATAGCTAATTGGTACAAGTGCTGAAGCAATGGTGCCATTATATTCTAGGAAAAGAGACCATCCTACACATGGATCAATACCCACTCATCTTCATCAACTTACAAAGTAAGATACATGAACAAGTGGGCAACATATATCCAACAATTTCACTTGGTTATTAAATATAAAAAGGGAACTACTAATAAGATGGTCGATTTATTAAGAAGACCACCAACACAAGTGATGAATATCTTAGCAGTTCGATGTGTATCCTATGACAGTTGGAAAGACATGTATGAATCAGATCCCACTTTTAAAGAGATATGGTCATCATTACAACAACCTACAGTCATCAATCAGACACCATTTCTAGATTACAACATTTGGGAGGGATAGCTATATCGCCTCAATCAACTGTGTGTTCCGCAATCAAAGGATCGTTTGATCCTTATCAGGTAAGTGCATGCTTCCACCTGTGGTGGTCACTTCAAGAATGCCAAAACACTTCTACAGCTCCAACGCCACTTCTATTGGCCTGCTATGTCCAAACAAGTTGATTGTTTCATCAGAGCTTGTGCTCTTCGCTCACAAAGCAAACCATCTAATCACAAACATGGTCTATATCAGTGTTTGTCGATCCCCTCTCGCCCATGGGAATAGATTTATATGGATTTCCTGAGTGGCCTCCCAACCAATTTGTGCAAGAATGATGCTATTTGGGTTGTGTTCTGTCGGTTCTCCAAGATCGTAATCTTTGTCTCTTTCCATAAAACAAATTTTTCCACGCAAACAACCGAACTATTATTTCGACATATTTGGCCACATTTTTTCTTGCCTAGTAGCATCATTTCTGATCGTGACACCCACTTCCTTAGCTCCTTTTGGCGTACTCTGTGGTTCTTACTAGGCTTCCAACTTCGATTTTCCATGGAATTCCATCCACAGATCGAAGGACAAACAAAGGTGGTCAATCATACATTGGTACATGCTCTGCACAACTCCTTAAAAAATAAGCAATGGGATTCTTATCTTCACATTTTGCAACATAGGTACAATA
This sequence comes from Picea sitchensis, assembly GCA_010110895.2. Taxonomy (NCBI): domain Eukaryota; kingdom Viridiplantae; phylum Streptophyta; class Pinopsida; order Pinales; family Pinaceae; genus Picea; species Picea sitchensis. Next base: position 77,907 of record SNQJ01S0052108.1, on the reverse strand, counting down.
GAGCTACACATTCTTCAATGGGATTCTCTCCATTCGATGTTTCTTGGGCTTCCAGCCACTTGTACCCACCGAGCTACCGCTCAATTGGACTCCTTCAAGTCCAGTGCACCATCAACGAGACCAACAGGTCGCTCAACACTTCATAAATAATTTAGCACAAAAACACAAGCAAGTTACCGACTCCTTACAAGCAACACAAGAGCGCACAAAGCAACGTCATGATAAACACATAACTGTGTTGCAATTCCAACCAAGAGACAAAGTTTAGTTGCAAATGGATAAGCAACGCTTCAAAGGGCATCATCATAAGTTGCACCCATTACGATATGGACCATATACAGTTTTGGATCGCATTGGCGAAAATTCTTATCGGTTGGATATTCCACCACATTTGGGAATTCATGACGTTCTAAACATCAACAATTTAAAACTATTTGAGCCGCCACTTCTTGAAGACATGGTCACTATCCAACACACACTTGAAAACATTCCAGAATTTCAACCTCCTTTATTGCATGATCAAATTCTAGATAGTAAGACCAGGACCACCCGTCAACAAAAACATGGCTCCTATCTAGTAGGCAGACATGGACAAACTACAACACATGCCAAATGGATGACAACAAAGATAGTGCAATGATGATTTCCTAAGTTGCTAAAGAAAGCAGGGACACTTTTGGATCTAAACAGGGATGAATTGGACCAATAAGGAAGGACGTCAACCTTCCTTAGGAAGTGCACAATAGAGTACAAGTCGTCTGCAACAAGCAAGGTGAGAAGGAGAAGTAATGCTACTATATTTTTCTGATCATTGTCAGCGTCAATCAGTCCTTTATTGTAATAAAGCATTTTCTAGTCTAAGTAAATAATGGAGATGTCTAATTAGTGAATAGTTAGTTGTGTCAGTAATTGTTGTGGGGAATTTCTCTTTCCAATCTGATTGCATAGAGAAATGCAGAAGAATAAAGAAGAAATTACCGTTTGTAGAAGATCGCTTTGATTGTTTAAGAAGGGATACAATCCTCTAATATGATGGATGAAGTTTTGTTGAATCTTGCGTTATCTATTCTTCTTGTGTGTAAATTGATTTCCGTTTTCCCTGAGACAAGTGAGAGATCATCTTGTTTTCGTTTTACTATTCGGTGAGTGTTTGAGAGAGAATGTTCACCAAAGGAACTGGTGCACATCTCTTGTTATGCTAAGTGTATGAGCCAAAGTCGAATTCAGTTCATTGGTTGACAACGCAATGAATAGACCAGGTGTCTATCTTCAAGAGGAGGATAAGAAACACAACGTTCCTCTTTTTGTTGCTCTATGTAGCAAGTGATCCAGACATCTCCATCCATCAAGTCACATTCTCTTCTTCCTCTTTATTGTGCCATCTATCCAATTCACCTATTCTATTGAGTGCATCCCTCATTCAAGTCTACCAGCATGCTCCCTCAGAGAAATCGAGTCTCCATTATAGAAGATGACCTCACACAATCATATCAGGATCTCTAAATAGGAAACAATCTATACCAAGTATCTCATAATAGGTCAAACATGAGAGTGTCATTCAGATTTAGTCTCCTTGTTACATAGTTTACATGTACATTGATCACAATGTATGTGATTATCAATCTTCATCCTTCACTAATGAGAAAATCGAACTATTCAAAATAAAAATAAACACTGAGAAAGTTGGCCACTAAGATAGTTTTGAGTGATGATAAAATCATTCTTGGTCTATAGATAAGTACGATAATAATGATGAAGTTTAAGAAAACACAACTCTCCTGGTGAAATACAAATATATCTAAGATATGCTCTGTAAACCTCTTCCACAATCACTCTATGTATATTTCTTTTAAATATTATAGGATTAATCAAGATACTAGATGGTGGAAAAATGCTAATATCTAGGGAAAAAGATTGCAAAAGAGTCATAACCAATGCATATCAAGAGAACTGATATCACTCCTTGGCTGTATCCATGGAAGAGAAATCACTCTATGTGTATCTCTTTTAAATACTATAGGATTAATCAAGATACTAGATAGTGGAAGAATGCTAATATATAGGGAAAAAGATTGCAAAAGAGTCATAACCGATGCATATCAAGAGAACTTATATCACTCCTTGGTTGTATCCATGGAAGAGTAAAGCACAAGTTGTAATGTCCCCACTATAATCCCCAGTTTAATTAATGTTTAATGTAGATATAATATGTGGCTATGGCTAAGCAATGTAATATGAGAATTGTATTTCTGAATGTTAATAATAAAATGTGATGCCAGCTACTAAGGGGACATGGAAAAATATGGGGGATGATTAATCCACAAGAGAGGCGAGGGTCTAAGGGAATGGTCAAGAGGAGTCCAAGGGGGAACTACCCATGTATATTAATTCAACCCATTTTCCTAAAAAAATTATTGGTAAATGAACCTTCTAATTTTTTATTGAGTGTTCCCAAAGCCAATCATTGAATTCATGTAAGAGGATGGGTGTGAGTGGTCACATATCATAGTTATTGGAAGCATGGAGGTTGAGTACAATTAGCTTGGAGAAGTGTGTGAGTCAATCAAGCAATCCAAAGGAGAGGAAATTCATATGGGTAGCTAGCTACAACAATTTTACACATTCAATTTTTATGCATGAACAACAAGTAGAGGGGAAAAAAGAGAGCTATGAACAAGAACATCCATGGAGGGTGAATTCTAGAGCATGATGGAGTGCATTGGAACATTTTTGGAGCTGAATACTAAAGATCCAGGTTGTTAGGCCTGAAGAGTGAACTCATGTGTGAGTTTCACTGCAACAACAAGTGTTTGTTGTTGGGTGCTGGTAGTTTTTCCTGGCAGTGATTTCCCTTGAGTTCCTAGCTAAGAGATTTTTGGTTACATGTGCCAAAGAGACCTTGATAAACGAATGGGATGCTAGAGGGACTAAGATCAGTGAAGGGGTACATTCCTTGGGTTGGGTAGGTTGAGAGGAAGAGCACTGATGGAAAATTGGGATATTCATAGGAGAATAATAGCGGGTTGTGAGAATTTTGAGCTGTGAATGGATAGTGAGAGACCACCCTATTTTGTGGATTACTAGACTTAGCTCAAGGGTGAATTGTTGTTGATATTTGGAGAATCAAGTCTATGGTTGGGTGGAACATTTTTCCCAAGCAGCTAGTTGCACAATTGTTTATAAAAGATAAGTGTTTTATCTTGTTGTTATTTGTATTATGAGTTTATTTGTTGTGCATGAACTCTGCGTATTTGGAAATGATTTATATGTTGTTGTAATTAAGTTTAATATTTTAATTTCATGCATGTTTTAAATGGTTGTAGATGCATGTAATTAATTGTAACAGATAGTGCATATATATGGTTTTAATTTGTAGTTGGAAGACACAAGAATTTAATTAGCTAGCATAATTTTTGGTTTTATGAGTATTCTGCACAGTAATGTTCCTCAGCTAGGATGGGGGACGTTACATTATGGTATCATAGCGTCTGGTTCAAATATCGGGCTTGTATGGGCCAAGACATATGTGAATTAGGAAAATTCGTTGTTGCACATTTGACTGTGACAGATTTGGGGTAAAACAGACAAAAATCAAAGTGAAACCCCCAAATTCATGAGTAAAATTCGAGTTTGAGTGACTTAGATCTATTTAAGAAATTTAATGAAGTAAATATACAAGTTGCAAAGCAGATTTCGACTTGAAAAGGTTGAAATTTGTGTTTTAATGGTTGTGTGTAGAATTGAATAGATTTCAATGAATCGATGGTCGAGATCACTTTTGATCTCAAGATCGACGGTTGAGATCCATCATGATAAATTTAAAATTCATAAGGTTGTGGTCGTTTGAAAGGTTGAGTAGATCAACGATCGAGATTTGTTTTCGGTGGTTGGGAAATGGATCATATTGACGATCTGTATTCGTTTTGGTAGTTTGGAGGTTGGGGTTGATCAATGACCATAATTCAATTCAAAGGTTTGCATAGTGGAGTAGATCGACGACCCAGATTCACCTAGGTTTTTGTTGAAATTTCCAAAGTGTTGGAAAATTGCCAAGAGAAATGGCAGACAACCGATGGTCGAGTTGGATGAAGTGAAGAGTTTCATTTGGCCAAAATAAATCTCTAATGTTCAATGATCGATAGTCGAGTGTTGACGTAGTTGGATGAAGTTTGGTAAATCAACGAATGAGATCATTTTTCAATTGGATATCGATGGCCTAGATTTATTGGAGATTGATTGAAAATTTTCTAAGTATTGAAGTTGGCCAAGGAAGATAGTCAATGGGCGACAGTTAGGTTGTCCAAATCCAAAAAAGCAATTTTAGTCGCCAACATAAATCACCAATGTCTTATGGTTGGGCATCGTCCAATTCAACGGCGTGTTTTTTAGTCGCCAATAGAAATCATTGATGGTCGACGGGTTGATGGTCAACCATTAGCCGAATCAACGAGGTGTCTGTTTTTTATCGATGGGTCGATGGGTTGATGGTTAGGCATTGGTTGAATCAACAAGGTGTCCATTTTTTTGATGGGCTGATGGTCGGGCGCCGAGTGAATTCGACGAGGTGTTTGGGTCAACCAAGAGAAATGGTCGATAAAAGGAAGAGGGTGATGACGTTTCATGCCATATCAACTTCCACGTGTCATGTCACGTCAATATCCATGTTTCATGTCAGGTCAGATAAGTTGAGACATTATGATGACATGTCATACCACGTCAACATCCACATGTCATGCCATGTCAGCAGTTTCCACATCATCCCAGAAGTGGTCAACAACCGATGGTCAGGTCGATCGAATTGAGGAATTGTTTTGACAGTCAATAGGGATAACCGGCGACCAATGGGATGATGGTCGGGTGTCGACTGCATTAGTGAGGACTTCATTTTCCAATGGAAATCATCAACGATTGGTGGTTGGGTCATTCGATTTGGTGTTGTGTTGTGAATTGGTTGTTAAGGGATTGAGTCGATGGTTGATGGTTGGGTCAGCCAGTTTGGGAAAGTTTTGTGCACGCAAAAAGGATTCAGTCGATCGTTGATGGTCAATAGAGTCATATCGATGACTCAAATTTCATCTGATTTGATATCAATGACTCATATTTAAAATATTGTTACAACAATAAAAAAGTCAATTCTATGCGAAAAATCATAGTTTTTGAAGGTCATTAACTTGTGGGGCATTTTTGAGGCCATAAACGAAGTTTTTATCTAATAAAAACCCACAAGATCATATATTACTAAGGTATGTTATGTCTCTTTATCTCAAATGAAAGAGCTTGAGGAGATATTTCCAACGAGCAAATCTGTTTGCAAAATAGAACTCATATGAGAAAGTTACAACCAAAACAGTAAAGGTAAAATTGCAGTGTCAGATTACTTCCAAAGGCAATATATCCTTGCTCAGAAGTTTGTTTGGGGCACATAAGTAGTGTATGGAATGCTTGTGAACCATAGAAGACAACTGTGGATCCATATTTAGGATCTAGGTATGTAAAAATGTGTTGGGAGAGAAAGAAGACACATGTAACATACATGGGTAAATTGAGTAAAACAGTCGAAACTTCTCTGGACCATAATGTAGATTTTAACCTTGTACAATTATTTATTGCAAACAAATTTTCAGTAAAAGAAAACAATATATGCAATGGAAAATGTACACATTACACAGATATTTTTCCCTTGGAAACCCAAATGATGGAAACCCCCACCACTTCCTGGGGCTCATGCAACCTCCCAGTCTAAGGATTGTTCACACTAAGGAGATGAATTAGCTCTCGATCTCTTGCTGAGCCCTAGAAAATATCTACCATGGGCCTTTACTCTTCTCCCTGCATGCAAATTCAAGTTCACGAGGGTCTTGTCACTTCAATGGAGAAGTTCATGTGACTTCGGGACAAAACCATAGGATAAAAATTTAAATGACGAGAACTCCAAAACTTCGGAGCTCCGGACTTTAGGATTTACAACAAAAACACCCTATTATCCTCCCAAACACTGGATTTACGAACAGCCGAACAACAACAGGGATCAGCGGTTCACAATACGCACCAATATCCATGAATCACATATATTTCGGAACTCCGAGCTTCGAGAGTTTTACCTGCTCCAACACGTAATTCCTCAGAATGTGTGAACTTCGAATTAGCAGATCAGATGATTTCCATCTGCCCTAGATCAATGATCACTATTTACTTCATGCTCCGAACTTCAGATCTTTTCATGACACAATATTCAAAATCTCCAGAATGTCGAACTAGCAAAGGACTAGATATATGGTCCACACATCCCTCTCAACGGACGATTGAGATATACTCCAACCTTTAGGCCTTTGGGAGTTCTCAAACCTTAACACTTTACTCTTCCATTCTCCTGCACTGTAGGACATCCAAATAACTGACAATCTTCTGACAAGTGGCACTGTCGCCAATGGTCAGGATCTTCTTTGGGCTTCGGAGCTTTGATAGTTCTACTCGCTCTTGCAACTTCACCTCCAATTCTTCAGAGTGTCTAAGTTCTGAACACGCTCGATCTGTGGACACGTGTACTCATGACTGACGACCCATATTTACTTCAGATCTCAGGACTTTGGGAAATTCGTCTCCTCCACAGTACACACCCTAAAACTTCTAGAATCACGAAGTCCAAAGGACTTCAAGGGTTATCACCTGCGCACCTTTCCCAAATCTAACGGTTGTGAAAACCTCTACTCCTTCTGAACATATCTCATTTTCTCGTCCTCCAAACAAGAGGAATTATTTCTTTTGAGAGTTAAATCTTGCTACCCAACCTCAGCTTTGTTAAATTCAAAGGAATTAGGCTCGGGCACACACCTTGCACTACTTCTCCTGAGCTTGAGACTTAGAAAATCTCTTGCACACTCCTTGTGCTTGATCACCTTGAGACTTTTTCAACACTTCACTAAGTGTTTCCCTTATGCACACCTTGCATAGGTCTTACCTTCAAGCTTTTATACTTAGTCAAGTATATGTGCACTCCTTGCACTCATTCTATGAAATTCACTCTATCTCTTCTGAGCTATTGAGTCTAAAAATGACTTTGCCTTTGCACTCCTTGTGTGGCCACTGTGCACTCCTTGCACCATGATTTCAGAAGAGAAACCATTGAAACATATAGAACATTATAGGTTCATTCATTCAACCATGAAATATACACACAGGGATATAAACACAAAAAATAGATAACATGGCATTACCCAATTAACTCGGAGATAAGCAAAATCATAAATTTGAAACAAATCTCCTCTATTATATTCCTTCAACAAAACATTTACAAAGTGTTCTTGCAGCTCTCAACTTCTATCTTTGGCAACACTCACAATAAGCTTCAACAACAATTACAATAATCTTCAACAACCTATTTTGGGCATATATTACATACATTTATACATGGAGGGGCTTATCGAGCCTTCCTTCCAACTACTCTAGTGATTTCACATCATAATTAAAGCATTCTACCACTAATCTTATTACAAATAAATGATCATTTACAATATAGATATGAGTGGATGCTCCAAATCTGTACAATCCTTTAGGCATTAAATAAATTACAATCTCCTGGATTGTTTACAATGGCTCATGCCTCAAAATATTATGGGTCTTTAATAACAATATTTTCAAAACATTAAAGTGACATGCTTTCCTTGGAATCCAAAACCAATTTGAATGCATGCGCTAGATGCTGAGTTGTCCTCCACTTGGCCTCATTGAATGTTGATGGCGATGTTCCTGCATCATACTCCACTGCTGAAAAAATCATGAGCTCCTGCTCATGGCTCCTCTGTTGTTGTTGTGTTGGATCCTCATGGGTCCCAAACTTCACTACGGGGCTGTCCACCTACTCCTCTGATTTTTTATTGTTGTTGTCTTGTTGTCGTTGCAATATCTCCTCTTGGTTTCTGAATTTTATGTTGCAAGGATTCATGTATCTTTCCACTGCAGTCTCCCTTTGTCAGCCTCCACCTACTAACTATCCATGGGATGACTTCTCTCTTGCAGTCTTCTTTGTTTCATCTACTCCTCTTCATCAATCTTCAACTTGACCTATTGGATGAACCTACTCTAGGTTATTACTCTTTATCCCAGGGCTTCCAATTATTCACACAAATCAACAAAATCCATGTTGTCTTCTCTCTCTCCTATTGCAGATTCCAATTCTACAGTTGTCCTCCATTCATCTCCCTTGTTGCAATTTATGAGCAATTCCACTTAATTCTCTTCTTTCATCCTCCTTCTATCTTATGAAATGAAAGAATCCATGGGTTGTCTGTAAGCTTCCTTACAAGCAACATCTTCATTGTACTTTTCTTCTAAGCCCTCTCCAAGAGATACTATGATCTCCCCTACCATCAAAACATGGTTAAGGTCCTCTCTTCCCTCTAAATTTTGGGAGGATGTTTCTTCTTCTTCCTCCTCCATGATAGTCTATGTTGGTTGTGTTCCTTCTCCTGCACTTGCCACACATACACTATTAGTTTTAAAAACATTTGGTGCCATGGCATCTTCCCTAGATGCCTCTTGCATCACTTCCTCATGTGAAACACATGCACTGGCCTCTACTGGGTTGCTTGGAAGGAATATACTGATTCCCCCCATGATGAGAATGCACATCTGATCTTCCTCCTCAAGAGTTGAAGTATTTAACTTCTCATCATCTTCATTCACATGGTATGCAACCCCACATGAATCTTCATGTTGATGAGGCTTCTCTCCTACCTCTTCCTCCTCTCGCGTCATCACTCCTTGTTGATCTAAACTCTCCTCTAAGTTCTCGAGACTCTCAAATAGTCTCACCTCCTCTTTTCCCACTTGAAAACCTGAATTTTCATTTCTTCCCCTCTGGAAGTCTACAATATCCTTGAATGATTATTGTCACAAGGGAAGACCCAGGGTTCAACGCACCAACAACGCACCAACAAAGCCCTAACTACCAGCCCTTTCGGCAACACCTGTGAAGCAGATGAAGTCTCACCCAAGGTAGAGGCAGGGGTGGTTGCAAGACTCAGGTGTCTGTAACCTTAGTTGGGACACCGATATGTGATTATACAACTTACTAGACCACTTAGCACCGTTAGTTCCTCAATATACAGTCAATAACCACTTCGCTTATAAGACAGAACTTCGCAGTATTCATACTAATATACAGTATTCAAGAACTTAGCATACACAACTGGATCAAAATGAGCATATCAAGCACTAAGCATGAATATCTAGATCATATCTATCATTCTAACATACAATAAGCATCAAGAATGAATAGATATAACTAAACATATCAGAGCATTTCACATATAATATGTAAATACATCAAGACAAAGCACAAAGCACATCACACAGGGTTTACATGGTTCACCCCCACCCTGGGGCTATGTCCACCAACTCTTCTTCTTTATTGTCTTCAGTGAATCGGTTACAAGCACAGAGCCTCAAAGCCCTTACTCTGCACAGGACAGAAGATCTACGTAGCTAGCTAGATCCTTCTTCCTTGCGTTAAAACACAAATCCTTCTATAGTCTTTCACAGGGACTTGCACTCATCTCTACAAGTCTCACGCAGTATGCACATAGCACTTACAATCCTTTGATCACGTAGATCTAGCACTTAGCCATTCCTTCAACACTTAGCACACTGGCCTCTATCAAATCGATGCACTACTACTTCTATCTAGCCTATGCATCTATTTATATATTACCAAATAGGCCTAAACATGGGTAAACCCATGGGCAAACATCCCATTTTCGTTACATATTCCCAAAAACCCAAAAATGGGTTGAGATCCCTTGATCTCCACTTCGACTTGCGCTCCTCCTTCGACAAGTTTTTGAAGTCCCAAAATAGGTCAACATGATCAAGAAACTCCCAAAACTTGGTCAAGGGCCAACAATGATCTCTTCTCATTTCCCTCCTGGAAATTTACAAGATCTTCAATTGATCTCTCTTCCTCCTTGTTATCACTCTATAATTTGCCCCAAGATGTGGAGGCGGTCACAGAGGCAACATCAAAACCACTTTGAGTCTTGGATCTAGCTCTCCAAGACTCAGAGAGGGATCTCTCTGTCTGATATAACTTTGTTTGAAGAGGATATTAGGCTAGTTACACAGAACATAGGATTTGTTTTTAGGAATTGGGTATGGGCAGAGAAGAGAAACCATGGGCTCTGGAGTCACTGCAACGAACTATCAAAAATCCATGTCAACATGATAATATTTGTAGGGCAAGGTAGACAACTCATTGGATCCTTTAATTTAAATGAAATGGGTGAGACGGATCAGGTCAAGAAATCAAATTAAACACAGAGCAACTAAGAATTATGAGTTTAATCTTCAGTGGAAAACATAAAAACTATACCAAGACAGAGATAGAGGGTACATTAAAACCAATTATGTTCTTAATATTCTCGGAATAATTCAGAGGCAGACATTAATTATGATAACAGAGAAACAAATTTACAAAGAGGGATGCACATCACCAGTCAAAATAATCACAAGAATCCTGCAGCATAGCACTGTATTATTGAATTGATGAAAATACAGAAAGCTCAGTGAGCTATTTTACAAAAAATAAATCATGGTCCTCTGACTGATCCCCGATTCACCTTGAAAGGATAGGCTCTATAGCCTTTACGTAAAAAACAGAGATCCTACTAAACATGAACTGAAATACTAAAAATAGTACAAGATCAAAAAGTTTCCATAAAAACAGGATTGGATCCTATCTTAAGGGGAAAAAACCCTATCAACAATGTCACTTTCGAATTCCTTCTTTGCCAGCTGGGCAATCTTGGTCGAAAATAGAAAAAATCCTTAAAAATATTGAACTGTCTGCCATGAAAAACTTGCCGAATTTCTGCAAAAAAGTGGTCCGCACAGACATCTTTTTCTCTTTAATTCTGACACGTGGGAAAAAAATGAAGGAGTTTATTTTATATGGGAATGTGCTCGACAAAAACCTCCTTCGGTTTCGCCAAATTCACCTCCAGATCACTGAAACACCTCCCACAAAATCAGGACTGCAATAGGAAAATGAAAAACTAAAAAAATGGGCCTTGAAGATGGCTTCGATTCTCCCTGCTCATGGAACCTGTGAAAAAAATGAGAGACATTTTTGTTCTTCATCTCATTATGGAGAAAAATCTCTCTCGGTTTCTCAAAATTCGCTTTCTTTTGCCCATAATTCTCTTTGCAAGTTAACTGGTCAAAACGCTGCGAAAGCATTTTTTTGGGGGGAAGAGTGGTATTCTGGACCCCCTGAGGTGGTAAGTGGTTTTAGGGGGGGGTCCACTGGCCTGTGGAGATGACACCTGTCCTGGGTGGTTTTATAATACA
>SNQJ01S0052108.1:17110-61535 GCA_010110895.2 Picea sitchensis | reverse complement strand
TGTTACAATTAATTACATGCATCTACAACCATTTAAAACATGCATGAAATTAAAATATTAAACTTAATTACAACAACATATAAATCATTTCCAAATACGCAGAGTTCATGCACAACAAATAAACTCATAATACAAATAACAACAAGATAAAACACTTATCTTTTATAAACAATTGTGCAACTAGCTGCTTGGGAAAAATGTTCCACCCAACCATAGACTTGATTCTCCAAATATCAACAACAATTCACCCTTGAGCTAAGTCTAGTAATCCACAAAATAGGGTGGTCTCTCACTATCCATTCACAGCTCAAAATTCTCACAACCCGCTATTATTCTCCTATGAATATCCCAATTTTCCATCAGTGCTCTTCCTCTCAACCTACCCAACCCAAGGAATGTACCCCTTCACTGATCTTAGTCCCTCTAGCATCCCATTCGTTTATCAAGGTCTCTTTGGCACATGTAACCAAAAATCTCTTAGCTAGGAACTCAAGGGAAATCACTGCCAGGAAAAACTACCAGCACCCAACAACAAACACTTGTTGTTGCAGTGAAACTCACACATGAGTTCACTCTTCAGGCCTAACAACCTGGATCTTTAGTATTCAGCTCCAAAAATGTTCCAATGCACTCCATCATGCTCTAGAATTCACCCTCCATGGATGTTCTTGTTCATAGCTCTCTTTTTTCCCCTCTACTTGTTGTTCATGCATAAAAATTGAATGTGTAAAATTGTTGTAGCTAGCTACCCATATGAATTTCCTCTCCTTTGGATTGCTTGATTGACTCACACACTTCTCCAAGCTAATTGTACTCAACCTCCATGCTTCCAATAACTATGATATGTGACCACTCACACCCATCCTCTTACATGAATTCAATGATTGGCTTTGGGAACACTCAATAAAAAATTAGAAGGTTCATTTACCAATAATTTTTTTAGGAAAATGGGTTGAATTAATATACATGGGTAGTTCCCCCTTGGACTCCTCTTGACCATTCCCTTAGACCCTCGCCTCTCTTGTGGATTAATCATCCCCCATATTTTTCCATGTCCCCTTAGTAGCTGGCATCACATTTTATTATTAACATTCAGAAATACAATTCTCATATTACATTGCTTAGCCATAGCCACATATTATATCTACATTAAACATTAATTAAACTGGGGATTATAGTGGGGACATTACAACTTGTGCTTTACTCTTCCATGGATACAACCAAGGAGTGATATAAGTTCTCTTGATATGCATCGGTTATGACTCTTTTGCAATCTTTTTCCCTATATATTAGCATTCTTCCACTATCTAGTATCTTGATTAATCCTATAGTATTTAAAAGAGATACACATAGAGTGATTTCTCTTCCATGGATACAGCCAAGGAGTGATATCAGTTCTCTTGATATGCATTGGTTATGACTCTTTTGCAATCTTTTTCCCTAGATATTAGCATTTTTCCACCATCTAGTATCTTGATTAATCCTATAATATTTAAAAGAAATATACATAGAGTGATTGTGGAAGAGGTTTACAGAGCATATCTTAGATATATTTGTATTTCACCAGGAGAGTTGTGTTTTCTTAAACTTCATCATTATTATCGTACTTATCTATAGACCAAGAATGATTTTATCATCACTCAAAACTATCTTAGTGGCCAACTTTCTCAGTGTTTATTTTTATTTTGAATAGTTCGATTTTCTCATTAGTGAAGGATGAAGATTGATAATCACATACATTGTGATCAATGTACATGTAAACTATGTAACAAGGAGACTAAATCTGAATGACACTCTCATGTTTGACCTATTATGAGATACTTGGTATAGATTGTTTCCTATTTAGAGATCCTGATATGATTGTGTGAGGTCATCTTCTATAATGGAGACTCGATTTCTCTGAGGGAGCATGCTGGTAGACTTGAATGAGGGATGCACTCAATAGAATAGGTGAATTGGATAGATGGCACAATAAAGAGGAAGAAGAGAATGTGACTTGATGGATGGAGATGTCTGGATCACTTGCTACATAGAGCAACAAAAAGAGGAACGTTGTGTTTCTTATCCTCCTCTTGAAGATAGACACCTGGTCTATTCATTGCGTTGTCAACCAATGAACTGAATTCGACTTTGGCTCATACACTTAGCATAACAAGAGATGTGCACCAGTTCCTTTGGTGAACATTCTCTCTCAAACACTCACCGAATAGTAAAACGAAAACAAGATGATCTCTCACTTGTCTCAGGGAAAACGGAAATCAATTTACACACAAGAAGAATAGATAACGCAAGATTCAACAAAACTTCATCCATCATATTAGAGGATTGTATCCCTTCTTAAACAATCAAAGCGATCTTCTACAAACGGTAATTTCTTCTTTATTCTTCTGCATTTCTCTATGCAATCAGATTGGAAAGAGAAATTCCCCACAACAATTACTGACACAACTAACTATTCACTAATTAGACATCTCCATTATTTACTTAGACTAGAAAATGCTTTATTACAATAAAGGACTGATTGACGCTGACAATGATCAGAAAAATATAGTAGCATTACTTCTCCTTCTCACCTTGCTTGTTGCAGACGACTTGTACTCTATTGTGCACTTCCTAAGGAAGGTTGACGTCCTTCCTTATTGGTCCAATTCATCCCTGTTTAGATCCAAAAGTGTCCCTGCTTTCTTTAGCAACTTAGGAAATCATCATTGCACTATCTTTGTTGTCATCCATTTGGCATGTGTTGTAGTTTGTCCATGTCTGCCTACTAGATAGGAGCCATGTTTTTGTTGACGGGTGGTCCTGGTCTTACTATCTAGAATTTGATCATGCAATAAAGGAGGTTGAAATTCTGGAATGTTTTCAAGTGTGTGTTGGATAGTGACCATGTCTTCAAGAAGTGGCGGCTCAAATAGTTTTAAATTGTTGATGTTTAGAACGTCATGAATTCCCAAATGTGGTGGAATATCCAACCGATAAGAATTTTCGCCAATGCGATCCAAAACTGTATATGGTCCATATCGTAATGGGTGCAACTTATGATGATGCCCTTTGAAGCGTTGCTTATCCATTTGCAACTAAACTTTGTCTCTTGGTTGGAATTGCAACACAGTTATGTGTTTATCATGACGTTGCTTTGTGCGCTCTTGTGTTGCTTGTAAGGAGTCGGTAACTTGCTTGTGTTTTTGTGCTAAATTATTTATGAAGTGTTGAGCGACCTGTTGGTCTCGTTGATGGTGCACTGGACTTGAAGGAGTCCAATTGAGCGGTAGCTCGGTGGGTACAAGTGGCTGGAAGCCCAAGAAACATCGAATGGAGAGAATCCCATTGAAGAATGTGTAGCTCTATTGTACCTATGTTGCAAAATGTGAAGATAAGAATCCCATTGCTTATTTTTTAAGGAGTTGTGCAGAGCATGTACCAATGTATGATTGACCACCTTTGTTTGTCCTTCGATCTGTGGATGGAATTCCATGGAAAATCGAAGTTGGAAGCCTAGTAAGAACCACAGAGTACGCCAAAAGGAGCTAAGGAAGTGGGTGTCACGATCAGAAATGATGCTACTAGGCAAGAAAAAATGTGGCCAAATATGTCGAAATAATAGTTCGGTTGTTTGCGTGGAAAAATTTGTTTTATGGAAAGAGACAAAGATTACGATCTTGGAGAACCGACAGAACACAACCCAAATAGCATCATTCTTGCACAAATTGGTTGGGAGGCCACTCAGGAAATCCATATAAATCTATTCCCATGGGCGAGAGGGGATCGACAAACACTGATATAGACCATGTTTGTGATTAGATGGTTTGCTTTGTGAGCGAAGAGCACAAGCTCTGATGAAACAATCAACTTGTTTGGACATAGCAGGCCAATAGAAGTGGCGTTGGAGCTGTAGAAGTGTTTTGGCATTCTTGAAGTGACCACCACAGGTGGAAGCATGCACTTACCTGATAAGGATCAAACGATCCTTTGATTGCGGAACACACAGTTGATTGAGGCGATATAGCTATCCCTCCCAAATGTTGTAATCTAGAAATGGTGTCTGATTGATGACTGTAGGTTGTTGTAATGATGACCATATCTCTTTAAAAGTGGGATCTGATTCATACATGTCTTTCCAACTGTCATAGGATACACATCGAACTGCTAAGATATTCATCACTTGTGTTGGTGGTCTTCTTAATAAATCGACCATCTTATTAGTAGTTCCCTTTTTATATTTAATAACCAAGTGAAATTGTTGGATATATGTTGCCCACTTGTTCATGTATCTTACTTTGTAAGTTGATGAAGATGAGTGGGTATTGATCCATGTGTAGGATGGTCTCTTTTCCTAGAATATAATGGCACCATTGCTTCAGCACTTGTACCAATTAGCTATAAAATTATTTGTTATATGTACTGTAGTTGAGATTTACGACCGAAAGTGTCTTTGATTTGTAGGCTACAGGATGACCTCCTTGTTTAAGTACCGTACCAATCGAAAATTGAGAAGCATCCGACTTGATTTCAAATGGTTGGACCAAGTCTGGAAAGCAGAGGACTATAGCAGAGCATGAGGCTTGCTTCAATTTGTCAAAGTGGTGTTGCACATCAGGAGACCATAAAAACTTTTCCATATTTGTTAATTGATGCAATGGTCGAGCCAACTGTGAGAAATGGTAGACAAATTTTTGGTAAATATTGATGCCTCCCATAAATATTTTAAGAATATGGGAAGATGTTGGCGCTAGCCTTTTAGAAATTTCTTGCACCCATGTGGGAACTAGGCGTACCCCTGTAGAGTCCACAATGAATCTTAAATATTGCACCGACCTTTGTGCAAAACATGAATTTTTCTCTTTCACCCGCAGTTGATGTTGTCGAAGTAAATCCAAGACTATGCACACATGTTGCATGTGTTCCTCCCATGACCTGCTGAAAACTAGATTATCATCAAGATAAATAACGAAAAACTTACCGAAATGTGGCCAAAAGATCTCATTGATGAGCCGCATGAATGTGGTCGGTGTGTTGGTCAAGCCAAAAGGCATGACCAACCACTAATAAATACCAAACTTGGCCTTGAAAGTTGTTTTCCAGATATCACTCGATTGCATGCGCACTTGATGATATCCAGAAGTCATATCCATCTTTTTGAAGAAAGAGGCCCCTTGCAGATGGTCAAGAAGATCTTCAATCCAAGGTAAGGGATATCGTTTTTTAATGGTGGCTTTGTTCAAGGCTCTATAATCAATAACGAGACACCATTCAGAAGTGTCTTTCTTGGGAATAATGAAGGATGGATAGGCACAAGGGGAAGAGGAAGGTTGAATGTGGCCTGATTCAAGGAGTTGACCAATTTGACGTTTTATTTCGGTGGCCTCCTTGGGAGCCAGGCGATAGGCTGGTGCGTTGGGTAAAGTTGCGCCCGGTATGAGATCGATGGAATGGGAAATGTCTCGGGATGGTGGGATTCCGGTGGGTGGGTGAAACACATCTGGAAATTCATGTAGTAGGGGAAAAACATGGGGGTAGGGGTGCGTTAGTATGGTTATCAAGTTTAAGAGGTCGTATTAAAAACAGAGAGACCTTGTGAGTATTCATAACATGGTGAGTGGTTGTGGTATCAGTTCTCGGTGGTGGTGAAGTGATAACTGTTGAAGTAAGTACATAGGTGTGCCCAACCTATTTAAAATGGTACTGGTGAGTTTTAGTGTGATACACTGCTTGTCGGTCCTGTTGGTAAGTAAGACCGAGAAGGATATCAACACAATCTAATGGTGAGACGTCACAGGTCACACTATCATGAAAAGGACCAATGGAGAAAGTGGTGATGCAACATCGAGCAATAGTAATGCAAGGACCGCCCTTCCGTACCCATCCAAGATGATAAGGATCGGGGTTTGGGGTTGTGGAGAGTTGCAGATGTTGGACTAAGTCTTGTGATATGAGATTCTTTTCACTGCCATTTTCCAGAATGAGAGTGGCTAGTTCGTTTTTAATTTGGAAGTTGTGAGTGAAGAGGGGAATGTTAGGGTGACTTGGTTCTGGTTTGGTCACGAGAATCAGAGATGGGTCAGCTTTGGTGGGGTTGTCGAGAGAAATGGTCTTTGGGATTTCGGTCAAATATGTTGAATTGACCTCAGCCATCAAGGTCTTAGTGTTATGAATATTTTTAAGTGTGAGATAGTCCACAGAATGGTGGGAGTTGTTCTTGTGAAAGGTACACCAAATTGAATTTTTGGATGTGGAAGAAGAAGCAAAATGAGGTTGTGGTTGGGAATTTGATGGAGTAGCATTGGAGGTGCGATATGTGGGGAATCGGGTTCGAGGAGATACCTTTATTTCTATTTCCAAGGCCCATAAGAAAGACTTTTCCAGAGAAGCATTGTCAAAAAGATCTATCTCTCACCAAAGAGGTAACACTAAACCAGAATTGTACTTAATGATTAATACCTCGTCTGGTTCATTGACATGTAGTTGGATGTGTAGCTTGTAGAAGACATCGATGTATCCTTGAACTGATTGATTGGAAAGATGACGGAGTTGTAACCACTTTGTGAGTAAATTCTAAAGGTAGCCTGGAGGATAGAAGTGTTCCCTCAATGCCTAACATAATGTATCCCATGAAGTAATGTGGCCATTTTTTGGGGATGTTGGGGTACCAAGCTCAAGGATCAATTCTGAGTTATCCAAGTGTGTGTCCCACCAATTTTGAGTGACTCCTTCTAGTTGAAGACTGGTTATTTCCATTTTGGTGGCCTCTTCCATCTCAAGCGAGGTTTTGAAATAAGTGGAGAGGCTATGGATCCAGGAATCGACCGTCTCTCCATTCATTTGGCTGGTGAACTTGGGTAACTAAAAGCGGTTGTCCAGTTGCATGGTCATTGGAGGTCTTCGCTATTGGATTCGAATTAGTTCTTGGAGAGCCAGAGCCAAGTCTTCAACTAGACTTGATGTGTCTATGCTGGATTCCTCATTGTAGGATTCTCATTAAGGCGACATGGTCAGAAATAATGAATATACCCTGAGGAGGGTGTGAGACTAACCCTGAGAAGGGTGAAAGTAACGCTTTGAGAAAAAGCGTGAGAAAAAGGATGAAGACCCAAAAAAAAATTAACCTTGTGGATGAAGTTTTGTTCCCAAGGACAAAACTTGCTTTGATACCATTTCATCTGATTGTGTGAGGGTGTATTCTACAATGGAGACTCGATTTCTTTGAGGGAGTGTGTTGATAGACCTAAATGAGGGATGTGCTCAGTAGAACAGGCAAATTGGATGTATGGCGCAATAAAGAGGAAGAAGGGAATGTGACTTGATGGATGGAGACATCTAGATCACTTGCTCCACAGAGCAACAAAAAGGGGAACGTTGTGTTTCTTCTCCTCCTCTTGAATATGGACGCCTGGTCTATTCCTTACAATGTCAACCAATGAACCGAAGGCGAATTTGTCTCATACGCTTAGTAGAACAAGACATGTGCACCAGTTCCTTTGGTGTGCATTCTCTCTCAAACACTCACCGAATAGTAAAATGGAAACAAGATGATCTCTCACTCATCTCAGCAAAAACAAAAATCAATTTACACACAAGAAGAATAGATAACGCAAGATTCAACAAAACTTCATCAATCATATTAGAGGATTGTATTCCTTCTTAAACAATCAAAGTGATCTTCTACAAATGATAATTATCGCTTTATTCTTCTGCATTTCTCTTTGCAATTAGATTGGCAAGAGAAATTTCCCGCAGTGATTAATGACACAACTAACTATTCACTAATTAGACATCACCATTATTTACTTAGACCGGTGAATGATTTATTACAATAAAGGACTAACTGACGTTGACAATGATTATAAAACTATAATATAATTACTTATCATTCTCACCTTGCTTGCTATAGACGACTTGTAATCTATTGTGTGCTTCCTAAGGAAGGTTGAAGTCCTTCCTTATTGGTCCAAATCCTCACACTTTGAGATCTAGGAGTCATTATGAACCAAACATGTGGGGCCCTTGTTCATCAGAGAACTTATTTGGTTCCAAAGGAAGTTGTTAAATATATCAAGATCCATTTCCATCAAGATCTCTCCTATCGACTCTGAAAAGAGCACTTGGAATTTGATCTCTTCTATGGTTCAAAGCATATGCTCCACTCAAAGTACAAGTTCACTACAATGCACTTCTTGTCGAATTCAAATGTTAAGAGAAACCACTCTTTCCATATTTCCTCATGGCATCTGATGTTATTCATTGTTGTATTTATTATATTCCCCTCTTTCTCTAGGTCCTTCTCCAACTAGTTATTGATGTACTTACTTCCCTATTTTAGAGTCACTTTAAGTGCTCCCCCTTTCACTATTTCTATATATTCTTTCTCGAGTCCCATTGATTGAATTACAAATAAGTTTTAGGATATAGAAAGTCTCTATATCCATACAAGAAACTTCCTATATTCCTAAAACATAAAAAAATGTTACTAAAACACAAATTTAATGGTATTACTATTTTCAACACTTCCCTTCAATATATTAAATTGTAGACTTAATTTCCAAGTCTTTCCAATATACAAAACTTGGTTTCCAAACTTCACTTGCAAGTCACATTCAATTGCATTATTTCATTGGAAAAAACTTCATCTTTGATAACATCTATTCAATCACCACACTACATACTCATCAACTCCCCTAAAAAATATCTTCCTTGAGTCCTTGAAAATCAGCATCACAACTCCACTAATTCCTTTGAACACTTGTGAAATTGGAATAGACCATCTTTTGAGTTGATAACATCCCAAGAAATCTCATGTCTTTCAAATAGATTTGTACATAAAACTCAATAATTGTAGATGACTTTTTCTTTGCTTCAAGTTGCCCACATCTAGAAATCATATAAATAATTCCATCATCTCTCAACACTCCTAAGATGAAATCTCTTGGGTCCCCAAAAACAAAGGATCAAATATTGCAAAACAAAAAAAAACAGAGCAAAGATGCACTGCAAAACACATTTTGTTTTGAAATAGAGGAAACAAATAATCAATAAGATCCTCTTTCTTGTGTATCTACCCTTCTTTCTTTGCTCTATATTCTCCATTTGTTCTTCCTCTCCCTGGTTCCCTAAATCATCTAGCCTATTTTCTAGTAAATGTTACTAACATAATTTAGACAAAAACCTTGGTGGCTATCATTTTATTTAATGGTTGTTCTAAGTCATAATTCTTATTTAATTGTTATCCTATTTATTTAACTTATTTAATTGGAATCCTATTTTCCAATGAGAAGGACATTTCAAGTAGGTTTTGGATAACCTTACAACACTCTATGGATAACAATGAAGGTGCAGGTGAAGTGGTCATTGCATTGATGCCTTAGGGTTTCCAGTTCTTGCAAAGTGCCACATGATACCCTTCATGCAAATGTGTGAGCTTCTCTCTTCCAAAAATCACAATGTAATCTTTGTGATGAATCCTCTTAATGCGGAGCAATTAAGCAACCAAATGGATGCAGGAAATGTTGGGTTGATTTTCATGTCTGGATTTGCTTCAAGATAAATTGATTCAATTTAAATGTGCATACAAATTTCCTGAAACACATACTTCTTTACTATGACCTACTCAATATCCCTACCAGGAAAAAACTACTCAATATCCCTATCAGGAAATGATCATTGGTTGAAAAACCAATATTTCACGGTGTTTTTGGATTGAGTCATCGATTCTAAACTATTTATGGGAAGTGTGCATGAGTAAGGGAGATGAGGGGATGTGGGAAAATGATTGAAAATCATCACTGCCACCTATCTTGCCATCTTTGTTTTCAAGTTGCATGGTAGCCTACCATATTTGTTTGTACGTTGTGTATTTATGTTCCATCCACAAGGTGTGATATATTATTTTATTTATGTATAAATGTATTGTTTGCATATTCATGGTTTTTGTCCTGCATCTCATGGTTCTCAACAATTCGTATAATTTTACATTCATGAATATGTAAATATAATTGATAATGTAGCATTATAGGATACAAATTCATAAGACCATATTAAGTTTCTTTAATTTGATCACATGTTCAAAAATACATAATGTTCCATCATTTTAAGTTGCACACACATACACACACATGTACCCCCCAAAGTGGGAGAAGGGAACACTGAAGAGAACACATGGTGGATATGTTGCAAAAGGAAAATATAGTGTTCAAGTTTTGGATAGTGTATGACATTGTTATTATGTACCTTTGTTCTTGTGGCCTTTTATCTTCCACTTATGCTTCAAGGTCCATATGTTCCCTGGATTTATCCTTCCCTTTATGGTTTCTTTGACTCTTCTTAAGACTCACTTGAAACACTATGAAGTTCTCCAAAAATACTGTGAAGTTCTTTATGTATCACTTCTATGAGTCTTCTACCTCTAGCTATTTGTGCAAGTAAATGGAAGTTATGCAATTGATTATTTCTAATTATTTCATAAATTATAGATGCATTATGAGGTAAGATCATATGAATTTCTTTGTTCAAATAAGTATTGAAAAACTATTTTTTTAAATAAACAAAGAATTCACACGGTTCAAGTATGATAGAGTTCTAGCGATCTTGCACACTGGCAATGACCCATGACAAAAACCAAATGTTTCTCTAACACCTTCTCCAACACTTCATAATATTACCAACAAATTTGGTGTGGATCTTTCCCTCTCTTTCTCCTTGTTGAATGTGGGGAGTGGAAGTGCTACTCATAGAGGTCAAACAAGTCCTCTTATCAAAGCTTCCATTTGGGCTTGTAAACTTACCTGTCTTGCAAGAATAAAGTAGCAAGTCAAGATATGAAATTTCACATTTTAGTTCTTAACATCATGGTTGGCCCTTTAGACATCATTACCATTGGAAAACCCTTGAAATTTACTTTTATAGATGAGTATACGTGGGATTACTTGGAGCTTAGAAAGCTACATAGTGCATTTCTAGGTGAAGAAACATGAATCCATATTTCCTTTTTAAATTTGTAGGCATTTGCATCTCCATCTTGATTCTAATGGATCGGTTAACTTTGACTTCCATAGAGGCTATGGTTTCTAGAAAACATGTTTGAACGTAGCATAAGCATTGAAAGTATGGATATTATACATTTGGCCCTCCCCCTCGCCCATTATTATAAGTTGCCTCACCTCACTTGATTCACAAACTCATATTGCAATGGTCTATTTGACACTCATAATATTGCATGAACATGTGGCTTCACAATCGCTTCTTCATCGGATATTCTTGAGCAACCCCATTAATCATCAACCCTCCTCCTTCGTTGACTTGAAGGAAACCTAGTGATCTGTAAATGACGAACTTATATCCCACTCACTTCTCCAACACATATCCTCTGTGGAATTTACTTCTAGTATTTTTTCTCTTTGTTATATAGAGATCTTTGTCTTCACCAATGGATACAAGGGAATAGTTCCGAGTGTGAACTACCTAGAAACAACTATTCATGATTATTTATTAGGATTCTTTGTCTTCGATGAAACTTGTAGTAAACAATCTACCTACAACTTTGTCTATGCAGAATTTTTTGTAGGATGTATTATGAGGCTTTTGTGCTCAATTTTAATCTGAGTGCAACTTCTCCTTCAAGCTTCTCTATTCAATTGTATTCAACAAGCATGTAAGGATGGTTTTTTTTTCACTTTTGCAATGCCAAAGCAAACACCAAAAACTCAACAATTATCAATCTGTCCATGTACAATTGAAAACACCTCTTCCTTTCCTTTGCTATCTTAGTAGTTATACTAATTTTGTACCCATATACATTTTGAGGTTTATATGCAATCATTATGGGTGTGAGATGAAGTATAGTGCCCAAATAAACGCAACAATCGTGGTAGCCAATTGATCAAATGCTTAGCCTAAGATCACACCTCTTGAATGCATGTGGATTGATATGCTAACCACGTGATCAAGTGGATGGTGTGTGCAATGATCAACCCATGTTAGGAATGTTCACTCTGTAAGCTACAACATTTGATTAAGGACAATGCCTCCAAACTCTTATTTAAGTAATACACCAATCAATGAACTAAGTGTATCTCTCTAGTTCCAATAAAGAGTAGAATGGCTTTACCAACATATCACTTAGTGCATATAAGTGGCATTAATCAAGGAATGAGAAGCCATGTTGTTGTCATGCAATTATTTAACAACACTTTGATGGGGCATTGCTATAATCGATTACCTTGCCCAATTGACTCTCTACTCACAAAATTTTTGATGGGGGTTGGATTGCAAAAGTAATTGTATGTAAGAATAACAATATCACCATGACATTGACCATAAGGAAATCACATTAAATTTATTACTATAATAACCTAGGAATGATGCTTAGGATTCCTTGTCTTCTCTTGCCTATCCCTTGCCCATTGTAGCCCATTTTCCTTAGTATCTTTGAACCAATGCATCTAGTATGATTTTCAAATTCATCGATAGTTGTCTCATTCATAGTGATGGCTTTGGTAGTGGCAATGGAAGGTGGCATTACTTCCTTGGTCTCTTGGATAACTACTTGTAGCTTAGCCAATGCTTCTTCCTTCTCTACCAAATCTTGTTGTAGCTAAGTCATCATCTGAGTGAGTCTATCCTCTTGCAAACTATTCATCCAAATGACCTTCTCTCCGAGTTGTACAAACTAATATCTACCCTTGTTCTAATCTACCATAACCATGGTGAGGGAGTCTCGACATTCATCAAATTGGTTCTTTAGCAATGGTAATAGTATTTTCGAGGTCTCAAGGTTCTTCTCCATATTTTCCATCCTCTAGTCATACATCTAGACCTTTTCCTTCAAGTGCATGTTCTCTTCTTGAAGTTGAGCATTGATGGCCTGCAAGTATTCCAGCCTTTCTTTGTTTGTTTCACCCATCCTGAGTATGTTTTGTCTTCAAAGTACTAGTATTTGCATCATGGTCAAGGATTCAATTGCTCTGATACCTTATGATCCATAAGCGAGGGACTTGTATCCCACTTACTTCACCAACACGGTTCCTCCACAAAATTTACCTTTAGTCTATGTTCTTTGTGTTATACAAAGATCTTTGTCTTCAATAGTGGCTACAAGGCATCTATTCTTGGAATAGTTCCAAGTGTGAACTACCTAGCAACATCTATTTAGAATTATTTATCAAGCTTCTCTATATTCTATGAAACCTGGAACAAACAATATACATATGAAAATGTATATGCAGAGTTCTATGTAGGATGGCTTATGATGCTTCTATTTGCAATTGCAAATCTGAGTGCAACTTCTCCTCCAAGCTTCTTTGTTCATTATTATTCAATAATCATGTAAGGATGCTTCTATTGTTAGCTTTGAAATGCTAAAGTAAAAACCAACAACTCAACAATTATCAATATGTTCATGTACAATTTCAAACACCTCTTCCTTGTCTTTGTTATCACAATAACTATATTGATTCTCTGGCAATATACATTTGGAGGTTCATATGTAATCACTATGGGTGTGAGGTGAAGTATAGTGCTTGAATAAACACAACAATGGTGGTGATCATGTGGTCAAATTCTTAACCTAAGAGTGCACCTTTTGAATGCCTATGAATTGATATGCTAACCAAGTGATCATGTGGATGGTGTGTGTAATGCCTAGCCTATGTTGGAATGTTAACATTGTAAGATACAACAACTAATTGGGAACAATGTCTCCAAAATGTTATCAAGTAATACACCAATAAATGAAATATCTCTCTAGTTCCAATAAAGAGTAGAATGGATTTACCAACATATTGCTTCAATGCATATAAGTGGAATTAATCAAGGAATGAGCAACCATGTTGCTATCATGCAATTATTTGACAACACTTTTATGGGACATCATTATAACCCATTACCTTTCCCAATAAACTCTCCCCTCTCAAAAGTTTTGACAAGAGTTGGATTGGAAAAGAAATTGTATGTAAGAACAAAATATCACCATGAAATTGACCATAAGACAATCACATTAGAGCTATTACAATAATAGGATACAAATAGTGAATGAAAAATTGAGAGGCATGGAAAAGGAATGGCCATTTGTTGGCTATTGAAGTAATCTAATTCCCAACAACGACCATATATGTATAACCTAGCACAATAGGTAATACATGTATGGGAGGCTCCAATGATGAATGCAAGTTGAGATAATACAACATATTTCCCAATTATTTGAAAATGAGACAAATAAAAAAGTTTCCAATGATTTAATAATGGAGAGGTTGCTTTAGGAAAGGTAAATTCCAAATGGTGAATGGAAGGCGAGGATTAAAGCATATGCTAGCAATTCAATAACCCAAGTGATGTCTATAGGTATTCATCCAACGAACTGTCAAAGGGGAGGAAACTACCACATATTACATAACATCCAACATAATCATCCAAGTCATATGACCAACATATAACCTACATATAGTCTAACACTCTAGGAAATTATTGCATGAAGGTTGTAGGATAGGTGTATGACCTCACCCCTCCACCTATTTCTCTCTACAGGCTTTCTAAGGATGCCCATGGTCTCAACAATTACCAACTTGTTGTTCTTAAGGGACGTACGTAGTAATTTAAATAAATAATTGCAACAACCATTGACCTTAGAATACAAGAAGGAATGGACGAAGATGATCATATAGTTGTTGGTATTCACTAATTGCTAATGGAAAATGTTTTTTTTTGTTTAAATTGATAGAAATACACTTTGCTATTCTTCATTGTCACCATTAATGTAGTTAGAGTAGCACATTAAACAATAATAAGAGCAGTGAAATCTCACACAGAATTTACTTGACAATCATAGAAAAAGTTATACACAGTGACACCATATTTACCCTAGAAACCCAAATGAGAAAACCAACTTTGAATGGTTGCTCAGTTCTCTATTTTAGCAATCTTTGGTTACAATGCGGCTTATGGCTCTCTGTACATACTTACCTCTTTGGCCAAATGACCCTTTGAGAATGAAGTTACAATGAGATATAGGAGAGATGGGGGGTAATGTGAAGGCCAAGAGATTGACCTTTTAGTTATTATACCTCTCTTTTCCTCTCCTATTTTCATTTTTCTATTTTATTTAGTTCTTGTTTTCCTCTCTTTGTCTTATAATTTTTTTTAAACTTGTGTTGTCCTTTATAATTGATATAACCTTAATTAAATATCGAATTACATTTATAGGCACTGAGTCTTACAACCTTTTTCTTGTACATATCCATTTCAGATCACCAAACTATAACATGAAGCTCTTTTATTTGATGTCAAAATTCCTTTTTAAATTGTTCACGTTGTCTAGGTATTCAA
Organism: Picea sitchensis; assembly: GCA_010110895.2. Taxonomy (NCBI): domain Eukaryota; kingdom Viridiplantae; phylum Streptophyta; class Pinopsida; order Pinales; family Pinaceae; genus Picea; species Picea sitchensis. The sequence goes on along the minus strand of SNQJ01S0052108.1, from coordinate 46,226 downwards.
GCAAGTTTGGAAGACACCATCAATGTGGGGTTAGTGGAATTCCTAAGGAAAAATGCATACCCTTCTAAGAAATAATGGAGATCATGTAAAATCATATAGATTCCATGTAACATCCAATTCTACTGAGAACATTTTATACCGACTTATTCTTTGAGGACACTTGCGAGCAAGTGATCCGGTTATGATACATTATGTTTATGCTTTGCTTATGAGTTATGTTATGATTCCATTGTGATTATATGATAATTTCTATATGTGTATATGTATTGACATGTATTATTGATGATTTTCCCTGAGTGTGCAAGATACATGACAGGTTGATGATGTTGATGGCATCAATGAACTTCCTTGGACTCCAGATTGAGTCGGGGAGTGGATTTGTAATTGGATTGAGTAATTGATTTACACGCATGTGATTTGTATGATGATTTCATTATGGATGTTATGTATATGCGTTATTGACAGTGTTCTTGTCAATGGATGCAAGCTTTGCGATTCTTGCTAATCCAACTCACATAAGGAGTAAAGGGGTCATGCACAGAAACTAGACATTTGAGGGAGAGGTGTGGTGGTGTCCCTATCACAACCTACTAGCACTCTTGTCGTGACCTGAACTGTAGGTTAACAATTACCTAGTTCTATAGGTCCACGATGTCATGAGGGCAGACTAATACAGTCGTTCACGAAGAAATCTAAAGGCCGCGCAATAAGGCGAAATCATTATTACTTAGAAGCCTTTAGTCTCTCACAAGGTCGACCAAGTGGAGTGTTGACTCCAAGGTTTGACAAAATTCCAAAACTAGTCAAAGGAGACTGGCACCCTTGGAGCATGGAGGTGCATCTTGAAGGGCACGTCACGTAATTAAATGTGAGTAAATAAAAATCTAGAAGGTCTAGAAAACAAAATAAAATACTTAAATTTGTTAGAAATGAGCATGGAAATGATTATTTAATTATAAACAAGAAATTTGCAAGAGTCTAAGCCTAAGTCTTAGTATAAGTCTAAATCTAAATATATAATTAAATAAATTATTAAACAAGTTAAAATAATTGAGATATAGTCAAACTCTAGAAAAACAGGGAATGAGAATTAAAGGTAAGTAAATGCACATGTGCATGAAAATAATAAAAGGGATTTATAAATAAAAATAAATTAAAACATGAGAGAATAGGGTGTCCACATAGAGTAGCATCTTGAGTCAATATCTCACTAATACTAACTAAAAGAAGTCTCCTAATCCAACTCAAACTAAGAACTAGTTAGAGGACACTCAATAAATGAGAAATTGGGGAACTAAGGGACCACTAAGAGAAAAAATAGGAGAACAATGGGGAATGTGAGGGAAAATGCCTAATTAAATAAAATAAAAAGGGAAGTAGCATGTGCAACTTGGGGAGAGTGTGACACATGTAGTGGGTGAATAATCCCTAATTAAATTATTAAAATTTAATTATTTGTGCATGAGGACATGTGTCAATGGAAAGTTTTCTATAAAATAAATTAGAGAAAGGGAGAGGGGATCTCACCTTTGTTAGTATTGTTATGCTGCCAAAAAATTTCTCGACTAAGTTTTACTTGTGAGAGTTGGGTTCCAAGACTTGGAAAGAGTGGAAGCTCTTCCTTGCAAGGAAAGTTTAAGTTTTGGGTGCTATTGGGATCTAGTTTTTATGTGTGGCCCCTTTGCGGATCAGGGGGGCAAGAGGTAAGAAGAGTACCCCTAGTGTTGGCTGGGAGGTACTGGTGAAGTCCTTGGATTAACAGGTGGGAGTAAGGAGAAAGTAGCACAACTTTCAAGTTGAAGATCGGCATTACTTATCGCCATTCTGGTTATGGTATTTTTGTTATAATAATTTTATTGTTAATAATTATTGAATTTCACTTTGTAGTTGTATAAATAATTGGAACTGTTACAGATCTCATTTAAAGAGTGGAGCTATTATAGATATTTTTTTGAAATGAACTATTACAGGTTTTAAATAAAGAATGGAATTGTTGCATATTTTTGTAAATTCTGAATATGTACATATGAAAATGTATATATCACATGAACCTTATGGATAGCGCTATAAATGAATTTACCAGAAGATTATCAATTACTACGGATATGTTCAAAATAGTATATGATGTTTATATAAATAGTTTGGCATAGAATCTGATCGTTTATGTAAATAATTATTTACCATTTGCATGAATTATCCCAACATGTTGATTTTAGTTTATTTCTATACAATAATTGTGCAGGGTTATTCTTATAAAGTTTAGTTTTTTAGGCGTTACAATTAAAAAAAAGAGAGAGTAATCCTTTGATCTATTGATGACATGTGGATTAAATCATGATACTAAGAATGTAAGTTGGAGCTTGAGATTATTGACGATCATTAATTTATGGTTCTAAAAAAATTAGGGTGTAGTCATAGTTAAATGCTTCAACCTTGAAGGCTTCAACGAAATTTTTTGAACTGTGTTATGTATTTTACTGTTGGTAAATGTAATTGTTTTCTTCCAAAATAGAACTTTTGAATGCATAAGGTGTAAAGATGTTATGAATAGTGGAGACCCTAAAAATTGTTTAATCCTCTGCATTCTTTCATTAAAACAAGTAAACCTTTATCCTGAGAACATTTCTCAAGCTCGGTTTAACAAATTGCTTACATGGTGTCATATTGGACTTAATCTCCTGGTTTCTTGTCTTCCTTAATTGATTTCTCTCGTTCCTTGTCGAATTTTGTTTCCATTTAAGTCCATACATCCTATGTGTCTTGATTCTGAATTGTTGTTGGAATTGTAAAGGATTTTCCTAAATTAAATTTTTTGATGAGATATCGATGAGAAACAAACGCTAGTGTGAACTATCACGACTAAAGAGTGTTTCCATGGTTATGTACCTAATCCATCTCTTTCATTTATTTGTAGATCCACTGCATGGCACCATGGTTACAACTAAAGATAACTCTTAGGTAACCAACGAAACCTCAGTATATCTAGTAGTATTTTCCCAATGTTGGTATATTTTTCCCAAAGTATCACCAGTTGTCAAAACCTGGTGTTGTTACATTGAATATTCTCAATGAGTTGACCGAGATCGCTCTTTGTAATTTATTCTACTTATCTACTTCATGACTCAGTTAAATAATTAATAATGCGGACAGTAAGGCGTAATCCTTAAACTTAATCAAAGTATCTAATTATGACATGTTTTTATTAACGGATTCGATAGTATCTCTTGTACCTAAAATCCACATTGGTATATCTACGTGGTTGGTAGTAGATGGTTAGATAGGATTTGAATTTGACTGTTAAGACGATTTGAAGATTTCAATTAACAATGAATTTTTTTTTATTGAAATTCTTAACACTGACGTTTCCTTCGTTGAAATCTCAACTACAGCTAGGTCAAGTTTATTAAATCCATCACATTTATCCCCACTCCATTGTGTAGACAATTGTTTATGCTAAGGAACAATCATATCCCTTTTCTTTATCCCTACGAAGTGTTAATGCGATTTATTGCTGAGTATAAAATGTTTATTATTATTCTAGATATTTCTCTTGATAATATTTATTAATTCATATAACCTAAATGTGTTCATTATTGATAATTGTGAATGTTGTATTATCCACTTGTTGTGGTTTACTATCTATTGTAATCATTCTTAAAATAAAAATTTATTCACTATCACTTTTCTTCTCAACGTACAAGTAATTGTATGAAATGAACAATTTATACTTTGTTAAAGAAAGCGCAAATAATATATATATATATATATATATATATATAATGTTTCTAAGTATAAATGGAATTGAGTAAGGGAGTATGAATGCATTTACTAAGAACAATCAATAACGAAATTAATAAATGTTTAAGTAAAATCGTATTGATATTGGTTGCTTGATTTGTAGAAAGCTATCAATTGTGATTTAATAATAAAAAACAAGTTTTTAGATAAATAAATCCTTGAAGTAAATCCCTCATTAGTCCTCGAAAGGATATTGGAATTTTGCTTAAATTGCGACACTAGTCAATTAAATGGTTAATGATGAACCATATGTGCATGTATGTATTATGATCGGGTAAATTTAGTTCTTGAAAATTGACTAGGAATGGCTTATGGGTATAGATATCTTCTTGTTCCTCAGAACAATTGCTAGTCCTGAGACCTTAAATGGTCAAAATCGATCGGAATAATCCTAGACTATGAGTGTTGATTATGTGTCTTGAAGGTCCTAACCTTGAAGGTTTAGGATGTGGGACAGGAATACGTGTTAACTTTGTTATCCTTTGTGTTATCTGATGTTATTGGTTCTTCATATATTAAGCCTATTAAAATGTTATATGTTATTTGTGTCGCGACTCTTGCTGTAATGTTGCATAGGTGGTATAATATAGTTCATTGAAATTATAGAGATGTTGAATATGAAGAGATCGAGTACTTTAATTGTTGTCATTGTAAACTAATTGTCCTTGATAATTGTCGTAACAAATAGTTCAAAATTTTGTTTATTAGAGGAAAAATATGCTACTTCATTATAATCGTTTACCTTGATATTGTGTATGGAGTTTGTCACATATGGTATCGGAGCGGGTTGAACCCTACGACAACAGACCGGTTACGCCTTCCACTGTGTTATTTTCAAATGATTAAAAATGTATAGCTAATAAAAATTAATTTGTTCATGAAAAGTATCATGGTCAGAGGATGCATGATGAGTAAATGACATGGTGCAGGGGGGAGAGGTACACTTCCTCTAAGAGCATCCATGCAGGAGGGATCGACTCCACTTGGAGAGAAGAAAACTATTGAACATGAGCAGGTTGTTTTGAGAGATGTGGTATGTATGATGAGATCCTTCCAGAGGATGTTAGAGGCTTTGATCAACCGCCTCAATCAAGATGACAACAGAGCATCTATGCCCAATGAGGGTTCACAACACACTCCAGAAGGTAGTCGTAGTATACACAGATAACTTGAGAAAGTGAAATTTACCGAGTTCTGGGGTGACACAAACGACTTAGCCACCAAGGCATGGTTGGAGAATATGGCAATGTGCTTCACACTTTGCGATTACACCTCCAACATGAAAGTATGCATGGTGGTATTTCAACTAAAAGGGAGTGCTCTTCTTTGGTGGAAGAAACTCATACCCCAACTAAACATGGTCGTTGAAAAAGTTTCATGGGAATAGTTCGATGAACGGTTCCGAGAGAGGTACTTGTCCGATGAATTAATTGAGCACCAGCTTAATGAGTTCAACGCCTTATGACAAGGTAGTCATATGTGCTGAGATCATTTCCCATTTCCAGGTTTTCCTTCCCCGTTCTCTTTTTCCCAACTTGTTTTTTCCATTTCTTTTCCCTCTTCTACACCTCCCCTTTTCCCCTCTTCCTTTCATCCTTTCTTCTCTCCCTTTCCAGTTACCATAATTAGTCATATTTCAGTAATCGATGGATTTGTGGGTTGGCGGATTGGCAGATATTCACCTCCATCCACTTTCCCATGTCATAAGTCCACTGCTACACTTAGCTATTTTTTCAATTTTGTGGGTTAGCGAATTCAAGCCCTCATCCTCCAAGTTATGTGATCTCCACTTTGCACCTAAAGTTCTATGATATACATTTTGATCATCAAATTTCTCGCGAGTGTTGAGCCCCTAAATATCTTAATCTTCTGCATGCAAGTCTAACCGACCGTCTTTCTACACTTAACATATTTTTTATCGTCCATAACTATGGGCTTGCGAGTTCCTGGGTTGGAGGGTTCATGATAAGCTTCATATTCAAATTTACCCTCGTCTGTCCCCACCATTCTCTTGCTTTTCCCAATATGCATTAACTGTTGTTTAATGCTAACAACTATTGTGCAGGCTCCGAAAATATTGTCATTAATGGCAAAAGGATTGAGGAATTACTCATTAAATTGAATTATATCTCCATTTTCCAAGAGATTAAATTGTTATCACCTCTCCGAAAAGATTTATTTGAGGTTATCATCCAGCTAAAGAAATATTGTCGTCAACCTATGGCAACATCAGCTAGACAACATTTTTGTGGTGATACTTTAAATATATTTGGTCATGAAGACCAGAACTTTCAATGGTCAAGAGAATATCCATATTATTCCTTTCCTTTTGCACAGAAAGATGTAATTTGGGCATCTGGAATCACTCGTGCTAGGTGTTTTGCTGAGTTTTTTGAGTGTAAATACCTTGTTGCATGGTGTGTGGACAAGTACGTGCAAGCCAAATAATTATACAACTTCAAGATCATTCTCTGATTTCCCTTTCACTGCAAGCTTTTCGCAAGATGTTGAAGCTCCTAGATCCGACGCTTACTTTCAAAGGAGAAGACTGATCCGAAAATATCTTTTAAAGACTATGGTTCAATTTTTAAAGCATGAGTTCATTAACCAATTAGGAATTGATGAAAGAATCATAAACTAATGAGATATCATAGCAGCCATAATAAGAAATGTAGATCAAAAATCAAACATAAGGAGTAGCAAACCATAACACCAAGCTTGATAACGGAGTTCGGCAAGGTTGTCTACGTCTCTAGGCCTTTGTCACAGTGGGGGAGGTTTTCTTATTAATTTCTTCAAATGTTCAAAACGTACATAAAAATTGAATCAAATGGTTTTTCTACTGGTCTCATTGTGTTCTGCTCGACCTCATAAATCCAATGCAACTGACGGCATTGAAAAATACCAAGTGTAGCTCTTGGAAATGGCCTCCAAAGCTTGCTTGGCTTGTTGGTTTTTCCTACATAAAATGAACTATTCTGCTCTATTTTTTACAAATTTGACTTGTGGTGCAATGGTAAGTCTTTTGGTTAAATAGTGTGAGGTTGTGGGATCAAATCCCAACAAACCTCCTCTTCCTTGGGCTCGAATCTCATAAGATATAAGATATAGGTGTATCTCCATAAAAGATGAAATATGATTTTAAAAATAAACCATATCCTATAGTCAAAACCCACTTTTCAATTATGTTGCACACACCTTTTGTATAGGATCCTGGTCAAGCGCCCACTTAATTGTATTCCAAACATTATGGGATTTAAACTATATGGTTAACAACCATATTCCAAAATATTTTAATAATCCCCTTTATAGGCTTAATCCACTTTAATATCCATATGGGATTCCTGCCTTTTAAAATGAGATAACCACATTATATGGTCGCACAAAATATGAAAGATTTTAAATATGGTTAAAATAACCATAAACCAAAGTCTTCGACCCACTTTATGTGGCAGCACACCTTGTGATATAGTTTCAAAACCATATTATAGGGTTTACAACCCACATAACATATATTCCTGGCATGTAACACACACTTTAAATAAATATGTGACACATACATATCACAAGTTACATGATCGGCTAGTTGGCTAGCATGTGGATTGTAGTTTGTTATGTAACACACACTTTAAATAAATATGTGACACATACATATCACAAGTTACATGATCGGCTAGTTGGATAGCATGTGGATTGTAGTTTGTTGTACCCGAGAGGTTAAATGTTCGATTCTCCTTATGGAAAAATAGAATCGACTTTTAAACTTGGTACATTTGGCCTAATCCATGGTGCCATGTGGCATTATTGGATTGGGCCACATGTCACTCTGGTATTGGCTAACCAATCCCTGCCACTCGACTGTCCAGTCAACCTTGTAACCTGCCATGTGTTCTATATTTCACTTGTCATATGTCACCTTTGCCATTGCAACGTGTCACCTCCAAAAGGTGCCACGTCACCTTTTGACTGTTGACTTTTTTCCTATTTATGTAAAACTTCAGAGCGCGATAACTTTCGCATATGGTGTTCATTTGAGAAAAAAATTATATGGTCGGAATCAATGCAATGAGACAGACTCAATGGCGTTGGTTTCATCTGATTATGAGAACTTTAATTTTTAGGCCTTCCTGGATCCATTTTGGATCAAAGACTGCAATGATTTTTTGAAGAAACATAACAATGGGCTTGACCTCCTGCCTGAATATTTGGAGAATCATGCATCTATTCCAAAAGACATAACTAGGATCTAGGTTGAGTCTTTTAAAAGCCCCTATCGAGAAATTGCAGGTCAGGAAAGCACTGCTACTATCTCTCGCATGATTGACAGGTCAGGAAAGCACTGCTACTATCTCTCGCATGATTTTATATATTATATATTTTATAGTGAAATAACAAGCCATCTTTGACCGGGGAAAACTGATTTCTATCGAAATCTCGTCCTAGTTATCACACTTTAAAAAGGACACAAAATTCTTTATGGATTCTTATTTGATATTTTCTATTGTGTATTGTTGTCAATTTCCAAAATTGGCCATAAGAGGGTGAATCATGAAATAGATCAAGTTACCTTCTGGTATCATGCACTATGGAGACACAAGACCCCTATGTATTTTTATGAAGTTTATAATGATTTTGTTTCAGTCTTCAAAAGGCTATTGTTGGGCGAAAATACTTCAAGGATATTTGACCAAGCTAACAGATTCTTAGAGAAAAAAGGAACAATAGAACAAATGGAAAATCACAGTGTCATAAGGATATTTTGTTTGAAATAAAATCCTTCTTATCTCCTGTATCATGTATCTGACAAATTATTCATTACAGAGGTGGCAAGGCAATACAACTTCATCGAGAGTTCACATAAGTTCCCTGTGAGAAAGAAAAGGAAGAACTTAGTGCAAGAGGAAGAGGATAATCTTATAGAAAATGACATCCAAAGATTTTCTCTGGAGGACATGGAGCTAGAAGTAGATATTGAGAAAAAAAATCTCGCAATGGAACAACCAGAAAATATGGCTCAACAAAATTCTTTGTTGGAAGTCACTGTAAATGAGACTTTTAATGAAGAAGAGTCCTTCACTTTTCAAAGTGTTTTTTTTTATAAGGAGTCTAAAAAGTTGATTGTAGAAAGAAGTGACCAAAAGAATAAAAAGGGAAAGTCTCGCTCAGAGGTCGACCTGAAGGACATGTGGTCGTCCCAAATTTCCAAAATCCATAGGGAAACTGGGGATTCTATTGATGGTTTCGAAGATGAAAATGCTAAGTTAAAAGAAAGGATAAGAGAATTGGAAAATTCTTTAATGCCTCTTTCAATCCTGGCAAGTCCTTTTTCAATGGTTAAACCAACTACAGCCGCTATTAAGTTAAAAGGATCTTCTATTTTACTCACAATTGTCTGAAGTTATGTAGAGAAAAACATTAAAAAGAGAATGTCACTGATAACAAAAGCATGGGAGGTATAAAAAAATATTTTTCTTTCGGTTCAAGGGAATAGGATTTTCATGAGTATCTGCAAACTGATTTAAAGAATGAAGAAGGTTTCTGTGTTGATGTTGTCTTTCCATTTGGAATAAAAGTCTCAAACATGATAGAATTGAAAAGAAGAGAAGAGGATTTGCTTTCTCCAAGTCAAATTAAACAATTGAATGCTTGCTGGAAGGAAAAGAACAAGAATTTGAATAACATTGTCCAAGCATGCAACACAACCATAGTAAAAAGAGAATAATTGTTCAAAAGACTTATGGAGACAGATCTGGCAGGAAGCACCGATGAAGTACAAGATCCTAAGTTAATTTTCAATTCAATGTTTATGACAAAACAACAATTTGATGAACAAGTTGAGATGTTTAATGGGTTATCAACTGAAACATTTAATGGCATAGTTGAATATAATGAAGAAGAGATAGATAATTGGCTGGTTGATTATTCCGTGAAGAATAAAGATATCGAGGAGGCAATACATGGCATTTCTCATGACTTAAGAGACTTGGAAGGAAAAATATCCAATATTAAAATCAGGCATGAAATTAATGTTGCACCAATGAAAAACTACATTGAAGATTGGTTTTAAAAGGCAATTGATAAATTAACCAAAGATGGCCAAGAAGCAGCAGTTGAGATGGTTCCTATAACCATCAATGAGGAAAATAAAAGGACAACATCAAGCAAGTGAAAAAGAGAGAGACCATCATAGTAAGTTTATGTTGATCACATATTTCTTTCTTTATTAGTTTTTCATCCAGTTACTCTGCTTCTTTGACTAGAAAGGTTTAACTGAAATCTGATAACTTCTTCCTGTCTTCTTTCCAGGTCATGCTACTTTGTCCTCACCCACAACTTACTTCTTTCCACAACTTAGTTCTTGTTTATATTTTTTTATGGTCCATGGGAGCCCCAATCCCAGTCCTAAGGACAAACACATTTAAATTTCAAAGCTTTGTAACATACTCTATATTTTTCAGAAATCCCAAGAGAACTATTTCGGGATCAGTTTTGACTATATTTTATAACTCTGAGTTTTGAGTATAAAATATTTGAGATTGATCTATCATTTTCTTTATTTGAGCTCCACATGTGTTTACTCTATTAAAATTCTCTTTTGCATGCAAATCATTTTCTTTTATTTTATGTGATCATAAATCTTTAGTTTAACTATGATGGATGTGAGGAATTTTTTCTTATGTTTTTCAAATATGTGATGTGTGAGGTTCTTGGTCATCTCTCAAGAACTCTCTCTAAAAACAAAACTTTTTTTTATTTTACTGCAATCTTTATATTTCTTTGAATATCACGACTGACTTTCTCAAAGTCCTATGTTATTTTGACAATCTAGAATTCCAAGAAAATATTGAAACAAAGAGGGGTAACACCTCTATAAAAACGCAGGGGGATTTGTATCCTCATGAGGTTTTCATTTCGTTCCTAATGGATTCAAGCGTCAACATTTTTGGCGACCTTACTGGGGACAACTGAAAATTTGAAATATGGTTTAGCATTTTTGAAAGATACATGAATTTTCCCCAGGATGATCATCCCCACATGGAAATTGGGTTAAATAATCAACGAAGCATCCTACATTAGCTATAAAATCTGGTAATAACAACAGTCAAGATAGGGAAGAATTGGAAAAATCTTGGCAGACATTGGTCCAATAAGAAGAAAGAGAAATCCTTTGTAGACAAAGGATAGACGAGTGACAAGATCGAAGAAACGAACGATAAGCTCGAAGACCACAAGGACAAGGTCATAATTGTTGTTGGATGAATACAAGGGACTCATTACCAGAAGTAAAAGAAAGCAGCTATGTATTCTAAGAAGTGGAAAATATATTCCTGAAATATCTTTGGACATGGTAGGAAGAAATGAACAACCACGAAGAGAACCTCATGAAGAAAGACAAGGAGGTGGAAGAGGTTGTGGAAGAAATCGAGAAGACCTAATATTTGGAAACCGAAGAAGAGTAAGAGTTTCACCCTTAAATCTTCGAGGTGAGCAACATGACCTCCTTGTTCTCCCTAAGGGTACTTTGAAAGAATTTTCCAGAGACAGAATAATTGATGCCAAAAGACACCTTAATTTATTTCTTGATGTTTGTGATTTTCATCGTGTTGAATATGACAATGTGATGGTAAGGTTATTTCTTCAAACCTTATTAGGATGATCTTATGAATGGTATATGACACTACCAACTAGGTCAATTGGCTCATTTAACAACCTCAAATCCATGTTCCTGACTATGTTCGCTCCTCCAGTTGCATATCATACCCTTCTCACTAATTTCACCTAGATTGGTTTGAGGAAGAATGAAAGAATACGAGATTTTAATCTAAGGTTCAATAAAACCTTCAGTAATATTCCAGAAGATAAAAGACCTAATGACCCAATGATACTTGGTTGTTATAAGAATGTTATGCCCCCAAATGTAAAATATGTTATCAAAACATCCTAGATGGATAACTTGGAGGAAGCGATGATTAAGGCCACTGAAATGGAAGAAATTATGATTGAGACAGGTGTTGACCCCAATATTATTCTGGGAAAGGTTGATCCAAGTGGATATTGGTGGCCACCCACCTATTCCAACTGGCTCCTCTTGACAATTTTTAGTTCAACACGTTCATATGTACTTCTTTGTAATTGTGGGTTCTACACTTATGGGATTATCTGAATCCCTACACATCTTCCAAGTGGAGATTGGTGGCCACCCACCTAATCCAACTGGCTTAGTTTGGAATTTTTCATGTCAACACATCTTTATGTACTTCCAGGGCCATTTTGGGGCCCTAAACAGTGTTTTTTTGGCTTTCCACAGTCAAACTATATATGAAGTCAAATTTTGATGGCTTAATGTTTATTTCTCGAAAATACCTTTCCAACGGGCTATCACGTGCCTAAAATGGAGGTCGTATGCAAAATTTATGACCCCGGGAAGTTTAGGTACCAATTTACCCATCGGGGCCCACATAACTTTTAGTATTTCACCTCTCAGGGTTAGGTTTTTGGATGTATAGGGTTTTGGCATTCATGAACAATGTTAAAATGGCATATGGAGCCTCATTGTAATCATTCTTCTCAGAGGGATGCCTGTAGTAGCCACATCTCTTCTTAGAGATAGCTACCACCATTCGAGCAAGTTGTTTTAGTTCTGCAATTTTACAATTTCAACCTATTTCATGTATTCAATAGAAGTTATTGTTCACTAGATATATGTTATTGTTATATGTATCTCCATGTTTTTTTATTCATTATGTTATTCATTTCATTCCACTCATAAATATGGATCAGTGGGATCAGAGTGGTCTATTCTTCAATTATTTTTCTTCATGCATATCCCCGACAAGATCTGGGTACAAGAAGTTGGGACTTGAACTAGTCGAGCCTTTGAAATATCGGTTGTGCCAAGACCGACAACAACCCATGGGGAATGAAAATAAAGATGATGGACCAAGAGATCCTTTTAAAATGTTGCTCGAGGAATCCCTTGCGTGACAAAGGAACGAAATGATGGACAACTTTGCACATATCCTTCGGTTGTTTCCCACAAGAGAAGCATCTAAATCAAGCAGCCATGCAACCCCTTCAAGGTAAAGGTAAATTTTGATATTTCATTATTTGAAGGACTAATAGATGCAGATGTTGTAGATAAATGGTTGAATCTACTCGAAGGGTATTTTTTGGTCCATAATTTTTCCGATAGGGAAAAGATTAATTTTGCACTCCTCAAGGTCATCCCATGTGTTAAGGACTGGTGGGATACTTACTCTGAGCAAAGGGCCATAGAGGAATCTGCAATATTCGTAGTCCCCCCCACATGGGATTCTTTCAAGGATTTCATTAAATAACAATACTACACTGTTGGAAGCTACACAAGATGGACCACCCTGTGTCAGGAAAGGGACCAGACACTACCAGATTTCACCAATATTTTACATACCCTACGCACCAAATTGGGTATCAAAGACTCTAAACGACATCTATTGCTCAAATATCGTGGTTTTTTCATAGAAATATTCAAAAAAAAAATGGAGTTTCTAGACATCGCATCATTGGGTACAACTTATAGATATGTTGTCAAGATTGAGCATAAATTTAAGCAGAAGAGGCGAGAGTTTGGATCTACAAACTCCTCATAGTCGATGCAGAGAAAAGGTGGCCCCAACCTACACAACAAGGGATAGAGAAAATATGGCCACTCTCAAGACAACCATTCCATGCCACAACAAAAGAAGGGTAATGAGAAGTCGAAGAAGGACACGGGAAAATGGTGTGAATGCCATAAAATCCCTTGGCACAACACCGAAGAATGTCGCTCCAAGCAGTCACTTGTGGCCGAGAGGAAATATTTCGAGTTAGAGGATGATTCTGAATCTGAATCAAATCCAAAAGGAGGGAAGAAGATTATTGATGTTGAACCCAATTCCACTGTCACTACCACCAAATTCTGTCCAAGCGAACTGGAAGAACCAGAGGAAGGGGAACACCTCTTTCGCTCACAGATGTGGTTAAATGGGGATCCGCTTCATTTCATTGTCGATAGTGGAAATCATAAGAACATGGTGTCAACAGAGGTCGTCAAGCGGTTGGACCTACCAACGACACTGCACCTGCAACCCTACACCATCGGATGTCTTAGCCAAGGAAGATATCTTTGTGTCAGCCAACAATGTCATCTTCCCTACGGCATCAAGCCTTTCAAAGAAGAGTTGTTTATTGATATTTCTCCCCTTGAAGTTTGTGATGTTATTTTAGGACAACCATATTTGTGGAAGTGACATGTTGTGTATGAGTCTAGACCCTGCAATGTTATTATTACTTTGGGTAGACAATTATATAGGATACCAAAGGTAGCGCCGCCTACCACTATTTCTTTAATCTCTGCTAAGCAATGTAGTAAGGTCATTTCACATAATGGGAAGTTTGTCTTCTTTGTGATCTGTGCTCACAGTAAGCAGAAGTTTGCCGCCACATTTGTGGCCTCTACACAAAGCTTCTATTTGCAGCAGAAGCAAGTGGACAGGATCATGGAAGAGTACAGAGACATCTTCTCCTCACCCACCGGGGTACCGACGCATTGCCAAGTCAAGCATCCAATTGATCTAACCCATGCTGCACCTCTTCCCAATGGACCAGTCTATCATCTCTCGCTGATGGAAAATGATGAAATTAAGCGTCAGATCCAAGAGTTGCTTCAAAAGAGGCATATCAGACCCATATCCTCCCCTTGTGGAAGCTCGATTGTACCGATGCAGAAGAAAGACGAGACCTGGCGAATCTGCATTAATTACAGAGCATTAAACAAAATCACTATCAGGAATCGGTACCCAATTCCTAGAACTGATGACCTTCTTGACCAACTCAAGGGGGAAAAGTTCTTCAACAAGATTGACCTAAATTCTAGCTACCACCAGGTTCCCATTGAACCAACTGATGTATGGAAGACAACTTTCAAATCTAAAGAAGGTCTCTTCAAATGGTTGGTCATTCCCTTTGGCTTAACAAATGCACCAACCACTTTTATGAGGTTGATGGATGATGTATTAATAACCTTCACCAAATATTTTGTGGTGGTATATTTGGATGACATCCTCATCTTCAACAAAACTCGGGAGGAGCACATGCAGCGTATTCAGTAGCTTTTGAGCACTCTGCGGCAGCACAAGCTATATGCCAACTTGGAAAAATGCTCCTTTGGAATGAATAGGGTCCAATACTTGGGCTACATTATTGATGAACATCGGGTACATGTTGATCCAGCTAAGATCCAAGTCATCCGTGACTGACCAACCCCGACCACACTAACCGATCTTCGAAGCTTCTTGGGACTAGCCAACTTCTACCAATGGTTCATGTTGGGATTCTCCCATATTGCATGGGGCCTCAGCTAAGTGACCAAGGGTGGTGGGAGGGAAAAGTTCATGTGGGGGATGGAACAACAACGAGCATTTGATGATCTGAAGCATCGCTTGTGATCGGCTCTAGTACTCTCCTTACCTGATCTGCAACAACCATTTGAGATTGAGAGGAATGCACTTGACTATGTTGTAGGCATAGTTCTCACTCAACATGGTCATCTGGTAGCATACCATAGTGAGACACTCTCAGATACTATCTGTAAATACCCCACATATGATAAGGAAATGTATTATGTTGTACAAGCATGTCGTCAATGGAAACATTACATTCTGGGAAAGGAGACAATCATCCACATTGATCACAAGCCTCTGCAGTTCATACAGACACAGGGGAAGTTGTATAGCGACCACCATCAGAAGTAGTCCACCTACCTGCAACAGTTCCATCTCAACATCAAGTATGAGATAGGGAGCACAAATCATTTTGTTGACTACCCTAGTCGACCTTTCATGGCTGCACTCACCACCATTCTCCATTCATGTGGACATGAGGCATCTGAGTGGCCCCAACATTATCATCAAGATTCAGACTTCACCACCACCTATCAGATCTTGGGTACAGGCGTGAATGTCACTGATATTCACATTCAGGATGGAAAATTTTTCCATCTTGGCCATCTCTATGTTCCAGCAAGTGAGCATGCAAAGATGATCTAGGAGGCTCACTACATTCGAATGGCAGGACATTTTGGTGTGGAGAAAACTGTGGTCGTTCTACAGAAACATTTTTATTGGTCAAAAATCCGACAGGATGTCAGCAACTATATCATATCTTGCATTGCATGTGCCATTTCCAAGCCATCCATCAAGAAGCAAGGCTTATACACCCCTCTTCATACTCCCAAGAGGCCTTGGGAATCCATCTCGTTGGATTACATGTCTGGCTTTCTGTCCACCAAGCAAGTTAATTATTGTGTATTTGTGGTAGCTGATGGTTTTTGAAGATGTCCATCCTCACAGCCTACAAGAAGAGCATCACAGCAGCAGATACTACCAAGATCTTCTTTGAATGAGGGTGGGTCCATTTTGGGATACCACATACCATCATCTCCAATCGGGACAGCAGGTTCCTCAACACATTTTGGTCGAGTCTCCGATCACTGTTGGACACCAAGCTCACTAAATCCATTTCTTTCCACCCCCAAACCGATGGCTAAGCAGAGGTCGTCAATTGGATGATTGTGCACATCCTGCGCATGTAAAACTCTAAGCATCCACGTACCTGGTATGAGAGGCTTCCCTATGTTCAACACAACTACAACAAGGCTCTCCATAGCTCCACCGGTCATAGCCCATTTCAAGTGGAGTTGGGATTCCAACCCTTGGGTCCCATTGATGTCGCATTACCTCTTTCCACCACACAAGAAGAATCTTCCCATGTTCATTCTAAGGCCTACAAAGCCACCAGATTCATTGAGAGGATTCAACACATCTACCAATAGGTCCATGAGATTTTGTAGAAAGCCAATGCTAAGTACAAGCAACATCATGATCAACATAGGGTATCGCACCAGTTTCATGTGGGAGATAAGGTTTGGTTACATTTGTAGAAAGAGTGCCTTACAGGGCCCCATCGGAAGCTCCACCCACTTTGTTATGGGCCCTACACTATCACCAAGGATGTGGGTAGTAATTCTTTTGAGCTCAACACTCCACCCTTCCTTAGCTTGCACCCAGTTTTCAATGTGGACCTCCTTCGGCCATATTTTCCACCATTATTGGACACCTCAAAGATTGTAGAAAAATTGACACCAACAGATCTCAACCCTGATGTCATGGAATAGGCATCCACTGATCAGATAGTGGACACACAGGTCAAGGGAGCATGCCATTAGAGGATCCAGCTTTATCGGGTTGTCAAGGCAGTGCAGTTCCTACACCAAGGCAAGTGGCTCACCCAAGGCCAAATTCAATAGAAGTTTCCTCATCAGATGGAGGAACTCAACGCAATGGAGACCATTGCTTCCTAAGGGGGAGGAATGATCCAGGTGGATATTGGTGGCCACCCACCTATTCCAACTAGCTTCTCTTGATAGTTTTTAATTCAACATGTTCTTTTGTACTTATTTTTAATTATGGGTTCTACACTTCTGAGGTTTTTTAAATCCCTACACATCTTCCAGGTGGATATTGGTGGCCACCCACCTAATCCAACTATCTTAGTTTGGAATTTTTCATGTCAGTACATCTTTTTGTACTTCCAGGGTCATTTTTGGGCCCTAAACAATGTTATTTTGGTTTACCATATTCAAACTATAGATGGAGTCAAAATTTTATGGCATAATGTGTAGTTCTCGAAAATACCTTTCCAACGAGCTATCATGTGCCTAAAACGGAGGTCATATGCAAAAGTTACGACCCCGGGAAGTTGAGGTACCAACTTACCCATCAGAGCCCACATAACTTTTGGCGTTTCACCTCTTAGGGTTAGGTTTTTGGATGTCTATAGTTTTGGCATTCATGAATAATGTTAAAAATTCCTTTGGAGCCTCATTGCAATCACTCTTCTCAGAAAAATGTGCGTAGCAGCCACATCTCTTCTCAGAGATAGTTACCACCATTCGAGCAAGTTGTTTCAGTTCTGCAGTTTTACAGTTTCAGCCTATTTCATTTATTCAATAGAAGTTATTATTCACTATATATTTGTTATTGTTCTTTGTATCTCTGTGTTTTTGTATTCAGTCTGTTAGTCAGTTCGTTCCACTCATAAATCTGGATCAAAGGTATAGAGGCAGTTGTAAGGCCTGAATATTGATGATCAAGGAGCCTCTAGCTCAAGAAAGAATGAAGAACAAAAGCCATGATCGATCCAAAATTAAACAATTGGAGGAGTAGTTTTTAAGGGAACCATACCAGATGTGAAGGTATACCCTGTTGCAGCACAAAAAACTAAGCAGAGAATTGAAATTGCACAAATGAATAAAACCATCAAGAAAATGCAAAATGAGTTAACCAGATTAAGAAGGGGGGATAATTATGTAGCAAATCCGAGAATGTCGGTCCAAGAGAAAAGAAGAAACCCTCCTCAAGAAAATAGAGAGAGGTTTGAAAACATTGATAATCCGTAAAGACAAAGGGTTCCCAGGAAACCAATCCCAAATGCAGTTGTTTTGGATGATGTATGATGAGCAAATGGTTGAGAAAGGGAACGATTATTTACCTGATGAAAGTTCTTAAACTGTATAGATGGCGGATGTGACACTTCCATGTATATATTTGAAGAAGGCGACAATGATTCTAACTCGCAAGAGAATGTTTCCCAGACATGAGCATTTGTAAATAAATCCAAGAACAAAAATGATTCTAAAAAGGAAAAGGAAAAATATAAAGAAAAGGTGAATGAGAAAAAGGCAAATGAAAATGTGACAGATAGCTCTGGAAGCAAGAAGCAACACCTGATGTCAAGCCCTACTCAAATGAAACACAATGTTGTAGAGGAATTGAGTAAGCTAAGGATAACTCTTTCTTTTACAGAAGTGTTAAAGATCCCTCAGCAAAGGGAAAATATTTTGAGATTGTTGGATGATCCATCTGGAAAAATGGAAGTTGTCTTTATAAGTCTGAAACAAAATCAGAACACATCAAACATCAAGTTGAGAGGTAAAATCCCACCTTTTTATACTTCAATTGAAAATCATTATGTTGCACTTCGTAATTGTTTACTTGACATTGACGCGACCAATAATATTATGACATTGGCGGTCATGGAGGCATTAAGCATGAGCTACACCAAATATTATGATACTGGTGAAAGTATATATGCAATTGATTCCAGACAAGTTCCATCTTATGGAGAAATCAAATATTTGTATGCTTGGATCACGGTGGCTCCCCATATTATTACAGTTTTCAATATTGTTGGGGTAGACCTTCCTCCTGCATATGGAGTTGTCTTAGGAAGAGATTAGACGTCTATGATCGAGGGATACATAATGAACTATGGAAGTTTCATGATGTTGCTAGATAAAGAAGGAGCAATGATTAAGGTCCCTCGTGAACTGAGGATACCCTTCTCTTTCAAAAATAAGGATAATGAACTAATGCAAGATTATATAGACGTTAGGATCAGAAACTATGTTCTCCTAAAAATGGAGCAGATTGAAGACATGGAGAAAATTCAAGATATGGAGAATCAAAAGCATCAGTTTGAAGGTTATTGGAGGATGTCATTTGATGGAGCTTGCTCAAGTTTCAAAAGTGGAGTTGGAATTGTCCTTGTAAACCCAGGAAATATTGTGCATCCACATGCTATCAGACTTGAATTTGCATGTACCAATAATAAGGAATAATACGAAGCTTTGATTCAGGAAATGATTCTCGTACAAGAAATGAAGATAGAACATCTAATTGTGACATGTGACTCTGAGTTGGTATAAATCAATTCACCCATAGGTATAAGATTAAAAAATAAAGAGTCGAGTTATATTTCAAAAGAGTTAATGAATTGATGGAAGCCTTCAGCTCTTTCAATGTTTCCTTCGTCCCAAGGGACAAAAATCAAAAGGCATATTCTTTAGATTTGGCGGCCTTACTATCATACCCAAATAATGTTCAGAGAAAAACATATTTTCAAGTAAAAAGAATATTCCGACCTTTTGTACCTGATAATCATGAGTATTTACAAGTATTTGAGAATGATGAAGAATTGGAATTTTTTTTGATGAATGACAATGAAGATGAAGACAATCACATAATTTTTGTTCCGAGGAATTATATTCAATATGAGTCTCCTTTTAGAAGAGAAGTTCATGCTAAAAACCTCCTCGAAGAAGCAACACTCTGAAAGGTCCAAGAAACAAGAAAAATTAATATTGGAACTGATAGTTCCCCAAAATATGTCAATTTGGGAGTTGATTCACAATTGACAAAGTTGATCAATATGTTTCATTATTTAAAGAATATCTTGATGTGTTCGCATAGAGTTATGATGATTTGAAGGCATATGATAAAAAAATATTTCAACATAGTATTCCCTTGAGAGAAGGGACAAAGCATGTCAATCAAAAGATAAGGATAATGAACCCAAAATTAAAACCACTGGTAAAGGTTGAATTGGAGAAATTAAAGAAGGTTGGAATAATATACCCCATTAGACATTCTGATTGGCTTTCAAACCCCATAAGAAAAGAGACTAAATAGAACATGATGTGTGTATATTTCATGGATCTTAACAAATCAAGAATAAAGGATAATTATCCTTTCCCTAACATGGAGTTTCTTCTCCAAGAAGTCACAGGATCAGCATGGATGTCCATGTTAGAAGGTTTCTCTGGGTATAATCAATTCTTGGTTGTTGAAGAAGACATAGCAAAGACAACTTTCATAACACCTTGGGAGACATGTGCATATGCTCATATGCCCTTTGGTTCAAAACATGAAGGAGCTACATTTCAAAGGGTCGTGGATCATGCTTTTGAGGGGTTGATAGGAAAATTCACGGTGGATTATCAAGATGACTTAATAGTACACTCAAAAACAAGGAGTGATCACATTCACGACCTCAGGAAAGTTTTTTACAAATGTAGGTTATGTGGTGTTTCCTTAAATCCAAAGAAATGTTTATTTGTTGTAACTCAATGCAAACTATTGGGCCATATTGTGTGCAAGGAAGGAATCTATATAGATCTAGAAAGATTTAAAGTTATAAATGAACTCAACCCCCCATCATCTAAGAAGGGAGTTCAATCATTCTTTAGCAAGATAAACTTTGTATAAAGATTTGTCCCTGACTATGCAAGTATTGTGAAGCCAATCAATTTATTGTTGAAAAAGGACCAAACGTTTGAATGAACCATGGATACACAAGAAGCTTTTAATAATATAAAAAAAGGCAATCACTACATCTCTAATTCTCATTAGCCCATATTTTCAAAGAGACTTCATCATTTATTCTTTCGCTACAGAAACGGTTGTTGCATCTACTCTTACTCATAGGAATACCAAGGGTGAATAATTGCCAATTAGCTTCATGAGCAAAACCCTTCATGATTATGAATTGAGATATTCAAAATTGGATAAGCAAGCCCTATATATTGTGAAAGCGATGGCACACTTTCAGACTTACATACTAAATTCTCATGTCATTGTGTAAGTTCCATCCTCTCATGTGAAGATGCTTTTAAATCAGAAATTGAGAGAAGGAAAATGGGCAAACTAGCTGACGAAGATTCAAGGATATGATATTGTAATTAAACCTTTAAAGGTAGTTAAAGAACAGGGTTTATGTAAACTCATTGCAAATAATGATTTTTTGGATGGAGTGATTTCAATCTCAATAGGAGAACCCATGGAAAATTCAAAGTGGTATAGAGATATTGTATTCTACTTGAGGTCTAGATGATTTCCAGTCACCATGAACCCTAAAGAGTGAAGAACATTGAAGATGAAGTCAATTCAATATGTGTTGATTGTTGATATATTATTTAGGAGGAATTATTATGGTATATTGTCGAGATGTGTTGATGAAAGGAAAGCTCAAGAATTGATGAAAGAATGCCATGAAGGAATATGTGGTGGGAATTTTTCACCTACCGCCATCGCCCATAAGATAATAAGAGTTGGGTTTTATTTCCCATCAATTTTTAAAGACTCATATGCTACCATAATGAAATGTGTATCTTGTCAACAATTTTCAGGGAAAATGAAAAAAACTGCAATGTCATTATAGCCTATATATGTAGAACATTCATTTTCCCAATGGGGACTCGATGTCATTGGACCAATAAATCCAAAGTAAAGAAAAGGACATACGTATATCCACACCACTACAGATTATTTTACAAAGTGGCCAAAAGTAGTGGCATTAAAAAAGGTTGATTCTGAAGAGTTGATTAAGTTTCTCAAAGATAATATTTTGTCAAGGTTCGGTGTCCCAGAAAAATTCATCACTAATAATGGCTCAATTTTCATTAGCTTAAAATTTACAGAATTTTGTGGAGAATATGGGATTGTTATGGGGAAGTCGTCAAATTATTATCCATAAGGGAGTGGCCTTGTAGAATCCACTAATAAGACATTCATTTAGATATTGAAGAAAACTATTGATAAGAACCAAAGGAATTGGCATTTGAAGTTGATTGATGCTTTGTGGGCAAGAATAATGACTCTGAAAGACAACACTGGGATGTCTTTGTACACATTGGTTTATGGAAAAGAAGAAAAAATGTCAATTAGCCTCTAGCTAAATGCTTTGACTTTTGCAGTTAATACATAAAATGCAGAAGATAGTTCATCTATGTAAAAGAGAGTGAACCAGTTATTGAAATTGGAGAAAGAATGAAGTAAAGCCTTGAATAGAACTTCTTAGAGACAACAAAGTATCAAAAGATATTTTGATCAGAATGCAATCGTAAATAAATTTCGAAAGGGCGAACTGGTGTTACTCTGGAACAAAGCTAAGGAGAAACCATCGATGCACACAAAATTCGAAGAACTTTGGATTGGACCATACATCATTGAAACGATCATGGGTTTTAATTCTTATATGCTCAAATATATGAAGGGTAAATTGTTAATGTTTCTTGTTAATGGGCAACATATGAAAGGTTTCTTTGCCTGAAATTTTCTCAGTTCCTTGTACATATTTTTTCTTTTACTTAGTTTGTATATCCTTACCTTTTGACTCCATAGCCCAATGGATGGAAGTACCTGGTCATGAATATTTTGGATTCTTGACAACCCAAAGGGGGTTATCATCCCACATTTGGAGCCAGTTGTTGAGATCATTTATCGTTTCTGGGTTTTCCTTCCCTGTTCTATTTTCCCAACCTTTTTTTTCCATTTCTTTTCCATCTTCTAAACCTCCCCTTTTTCCCTCTTCCTTTTATCCTTTCTTCTCTCCCTTTCTAGTTACCATTCTTAGTCATATTTCAGTAATTGGTGGATTCGTGGGTTGGAGGATCTTCACCTCCATCCACTTTCCCATGTCATAATTCTGCTACTACACTTAGCCATTTTTTCAATTTCACGGGTTCGCGGGTTCAATCCCTCATCCTCCAAGTTCCATGATCTCCACTTTGCACCTAAAGTTTTGTGATCTACATTTTGATCATCAGATTTCTCACTGGTGTTGATCCCCTAAATATATTAGTCCTTCTACATGCAAGTCTAACCAATCGCCTTTCTACACTTACCATATTTTTTATCATCCATAACCGCGGGCTTGCGAGTTCCAGGGTTGGCAGGTTCATCAAAAGCTCCATATTCAAACTCACTCTCATCTGTCCCCACCATTCTCTTGCTTTTCCCAATATGCATCAACTGTTCTTTAATGCTAACAATTGTTGTGTTGGCTCCAAAAAGATTGTCATTAATGGCGAAAGGCTCGAGGAATTACTCATTAAATTTCATTAAATCTCCATTTTCCAAGGAATTAAATTGTTATCACCTCTCTGAAAAGATTTATTTGAGGTTATCATTGAGTTGAAGAAATACTCTCGTCAACCTATAGCAGCATCAACTAGACAACATTTTTTTGGTGACACTTTAAATATCTTTGGTCATGAAGACCAGAACTTTCAATGGTCAAGAGCATATTCATATTATTCCTCTCCTCATGCACAGAAAGACGTAATTTGGGCATCTGAAATTTATCGCATTGGGTCTGTTCCTGAGTTTTTTTAGTGTAAATACCTTGTTGCATGGTGTGCGGAAAAGTATGTGTCAATCTAGAGAATTATACAACTTCAAGATCATTCTTCGATTTCCCTTTCACCACAAGTTTTTCACAAGATGTTGAAGCTCCTAGAGCCAACGCTTACTTTCAAAGGAGAAGACTGCAGAGATTTTTTTAATAAACATAACAATGGGCTTGACCTCCTACCTGAATATTTGGAGAATTGTGCATCTATTCCAGAAGACATAATCAAGATCCAGGTTGAGTCTTTTAAAATCTCCTATCAGGAAATTGCATGGATGTTTACCAGGTTGACAGATCAGGAAAGCATTGTTACTATCTCTCGCATGATTTTATATATTCTGTATTTTACAGTGAAAGAACATGACATCTTTGACTGGGGAAAACTAATTTCTATCGAAATCTCATCCCAGTTATCACACTATAAAAAGGACAAAAAATTATTTATGGATTCTTATATGATATTTACTATTGTGTATTGTTTTCAATTTCTAAACTTGACCATAAGTAAGAGGGTGAATCATGAAATAGATCCAATTACCTTATGGTATCAGGCACTATGGAGACATAAGACCCCTCTGTATTTTTATGAAGTTTATAATGATTTTGTTTCAATCTTCAAAATGTTGTCGTTGGAAGAAAATACTTCATGGATATCTGACCAAGCTAACATATTCTTAGAGAAAAAAGGAACAATAGAAAAAATGGAAAATCACAGTGTCATACGAATATTTTGTTTGAAATAAAATCCTTCTTATCTCTTGTATCATGTATCTAACAAATTATTCATTACAGAAGTGGCAAGGCAATACAATTTATGGCTACATTTTTTCCATGAAAAAAGGAAAAATCAATTTATCCCCTTTCCATGGAAGATGGGACATTTCATGTTCAGAAACATAAATAAAACTGATGATTTTTCAAATCATTTCAACAATGTGCATTTAAAGTATGCTGAAAGGATAAAAGGCTTTGATCCAAACAAAATCTTTGTAGAACATATGCTTTTGGTGGGATTCAGTAACTCGTTCATACAGACTATATTGAATGAAGAAGAAGAAGATAACAATCAAAGTACTCTTGTACACGATGTTGGTGATGTAGAAACATTACTCAGTACTAATGATTTTTATAAGCAAAAGGGAAAAGTTCCCAGAGAAAGATGTGTCCAATCTCTAGTTGTTACTCCCAATAATACCACATCTCAAAGCAATTCTCCAACGGCTCACCCAATTAGAAAGGTTGTCAACAGTAGTTCAAGTGGAGGGGGAGAGAAGAGTCCTCCCCCTAGGAAAATCAAGAGTTCATGTAAACTCCATGTGAGAAAGAAAAGGAAGAATTTAGTGCAAGAGGAAGAGGACAATCCTATAGAAAATGACATCCAAAGTTTTTCTCTGGAGGACATGGAGCTAGAAGTAGATATTGAGAAAATATTTCCCACAATGGAACAACCAGAAAATATGGCTCAAAAAAATTCTTTATTGGGAGTCATTGCAAATGAGACTTTTAGTGAAGAAGAGTCTTTCACTTTTAAAAGTGTTGTTTTTTATAAGGATTCGAAAAAGTTGATTGTAGAAATAAGTGACCAGGAGAATAAAAAGGGAAAGTCTCGCTCAGAGGTCAACCTGAAGGACATGCAGCCATCCCAAATTTCCAAAATCCATAGGGAAACCAAGGATTCTCTTGACGATTCTATTGATGGTTTGGAAGCTCAAAATGATAAGTTAAAAGAAAGGATCAGAGAATTGGAAAATGCCTTAATGCCTCTTCCAATCCTGGCATGTTCTTTTTCAATGGTTAAACCAACTACACATGCTATTAAGTTAAAAGGATCTTCTAGTTTACTCACAACTGTCTAAAGTTATGTAAAGAAAAACATTAAAAAGAGAATGTCACTGATAACATAAGCATGGGAGATATCAAAAAATATTATTTCTTTCAGCTCAAGGGCACATGCTTTTCATGAGTATCTGAAAGTTGATTTAAAGAATGAAGAAGGCTTCTACGTTGATGTTGTCTTTCCATTTGGAATAAAATTCTCAAACATGACAGAATTGAAAAGAAGAGACGAGGATATGCCTTCTCCAAATCGAATTAAACAGTTGAATGTTTGTTGGAAGGAAAAGATCAAGAATTTGAATAACATTGTCCAAGCATGCAGCGAATCCATAGTAAAAAGAGAAGAATTGTTCAAAAGAATCACAGAGATAGATCTGGCAGGAAGCACTAATGAAGTACAAGATCCTAAGTTAATTATCAATTCAATGTTTATGACAAAACAACAATTTGATGAACAAGTTGAGATACTAAAGGGGTTATCAGCTGAAATTTTTTATGGCATAGTTGAAGATAATGAAGAAGAGATAAACAATTGCCTAGTCGATTGTTTTGTGAAGAATCAAGATATCAAGGAGGCAATACATTCCATTTCACATGACTTAAGAGACTTGGAAGGCAAATTATTTAATATAAAAATAGGGCATGAAATAAATGTTGCACCAATGAAAAACTACTTTGAAGATTGGTTTTAAAAGGCAATTGATAAATTAACCAAAGAAGGCTAAGAAGCAACAGTTGAGACGGTTCCTATAATCGTCAATGAGGAAAATAAAAGGACAACAACAAGCAAGTGAAAAAGAGAGTGACCATCATAGTAAGTTTATGTTGATCACATCTTACTTTCTTTATCATTTTTGATCCAGTTACTCTGCTTCTTTGATTAGAAAGGTTTAACTGAAATCTAATAACTTCTTCATGTCTTGTTTCCAGGTCTTTCTACTCTGTTATCGCCCACCATCTTATTTCCACGGCTTACTTCTTGTTTATATTTGTTTTATGGTCCACGGGAGCCCTAATCCCAGTCCTAAGGACAAACGCATTTAAATTTCAAAGCTTTGTAATAGACTCTATATTCTTCAGAAGTCCCAAAAGAACCATTTCGGGATTAGTTTTGACTGTATTTTATAACTCTGAGTTTTGAGTATAAAATATTTGAGATTGATCTATCATTTTCTTTATTTGAGCTCCACATGTGTTTACTCTATTAAAGTTTTCTTATGCATGCAAACCATTTTCTTTTATTTTATGTGATCATAAATATTTAGTTTAACTATGGTGGATGTGAGGAAATTTTTCTTATCTTTTTCAAATATGTGATGTGTGCGGTTCCTAGTCATCTCTGAGGAACTCTCTTTAAAAAAAAAATTACTGCAATATTTATATTTCTTTGAATATCACAACAAACTTTCTCAAAGTCCTATATTGAAAATCTAGAATTCCAAGAAAATCTTGAAACAAAGAGGAGTACCACCTCTATAAAAATACAGAGGGATTTCTATCCCCGTGAGGTTGTCATTTCTATCCTAATAGATTCAAGCGTCAACAGTATGGTACCAGAGTATGAGGCCAGGTTTATGGAGCTATTTATATATGCTCCACATCTAAACACAGAGAAGTTAAAGGTCAACAATTTTGTGTTCAGCCTTAACTTCAACATTTATGCAAAAGTGAGGATCTTGATGACTCGGACGTTGCACGATGCAGTTCATAAGGCCCTCATTACCGAGGAAGAGTTGAACAGTGGGGTTCAGGGCAAGAATCCTTTTAGACAGACTAGACACGTGACACTGGGAGCGCATCAGCATCAAACACCAACTAGACATACGTATGGACATCGTGATACAACCAGAGGGCCTGTATTCTCGACACTGTGTCGACAGACTCCCCATCATAAAACTCCTTACAGAGCACCACAATATCAGCAGCGTTATTCATAGAATTAGCAGCAGTTTAGGCCTATTCAACATAACAGACCAGGATCACAGACTCCTAGGCTAGCAGCTTCTACTTTTGGAACTAGGAGCATTAGACTGAAGAATGGATGTTGTACATGTGGAGAGCCACATTACCAGAGAGATTGTCCTATTGAGAAGGCCAGAGTTGTCGGACCATCATGACCTACTACAGTTGGAGACTTGGTCATGCACCACACGATACATGCAGTGGTGAACAACTGAAATATCCTTGATCTAGCTGATCTGGATATCTACTACGGATCTAGTGTTCTGTCTCACAAATCTAATACTCTGGGGTTTCTAGATGCGTTTTATCTTCAAACCTGATACTCTGGGGGTTTCTGGATGCGTTTTAGTTATGTGCTTGAGATTTTTGTGGTTGTTGCATGTGCATGTTATACATTATGGTTTAAACAGTTATATATATGATGCATGCAGAAATAAGGAACATCAATCGCCCAATAATATGTATTATGAGCTTCAAGCATGGAAATACAATGAAATACTAGAAATGTAAAAGATAGTCATCAGCTAGATCTCATGGATCATTTTTGGAATACAAGAAAATAACATAAAATACATGTGATCAGAAAATGAAGGCAGATCTGATGCATGCACGGATAGATCAGCAAAATCAGCGGTTCTGGAGAAGCACGGTAACCGCTACAAAATGGAAAACTTGTCTGGAAGGCTATACCCATCAGAATGAGATGGAAATTATCCCAATAGAAGCGCCATGGCTTCTAGACTGATCCTGGTGACTTTTAGATGGCATATTTGTCCTCTGATGCTCCAGATCTTGTCCCCTGGGGGTCTGCGCACCTCCTAGTCTCTCTGGATGTATCCCAATGATTCCACCAACGGAATCAGCTGATATAGGACTCAAAACGTTCACCCTAAAAAATCCAGAACTAGATCAGAAGGGTTTCCCCATATCTACTCCGATGCTTCATTTATAACCCCAACTGTCCTTCCAAAAGAGTTGCGCACTAGATGGTTGGATGATGCGCTCTGAAGGATTCCACTGTCTGAATCCAATGGGAAGTGGTTCAATATATGCACCCTAGCTGGATCTCAACTGGGTCAGAAGGAAACTGCAATCCGAGCTCTGATCTCGTGCAGCTACACAACCCCTCTATCTAACCTTGTGCCCTCATTGGTTGAGTTGCGCAACACTACAAACAGGATACTCCCGAATAGCATGGTGAAATACCTGGATGGTATCTTCGATGGGCTAGGGTGTGTCTCTCAACACCAAAACCTATCAATGGTGGTGGTTTCCTCCAGAAATCCACAAAACAGTAGAAGTCGAATCTCTTCCTCATATGGGAACTCTCAACATCAAATCATAACAATGCATAATGAGGAATTAGGTCAAATTCCTCCCTTTATACTCTTCTCGATATAATTCACCATTGACCTCACTTAAGCTAGGTGCTTTTCCTCCTAAGTTGAGTAATTAATTCATTAAGTCCCCCTTT
>SNQJ01S0052107.1:3725-22933 GCA_010110895.2 Picea sitchensis | reverse complement strand
CAAGTTGACAAGGCTGCAATAAAATGCAAAGATTCCTTCTGTACACCATCCTCTCATGTATATTGACTTTTTGAACAGCCTCAGCCTCAACAGGTTCTTCACATACTTCCACAAACTGAGTAGTCCGATATCTCCAGCAATATAAGCAACTCACCAAGATGCAAATCCAACAAACGTTTTTCCCTCTCCCTCGGGAACTCAACGCAATGGAGACCATTTCTTCCTAAGGAGGGAGGATTGATCCAGATGGATATCGATGGCCACCCACCTTTTTCGATTGGCTCAAAATAGTTTTTTGGCAATTTTGACAATTTACTATTTTTAGCAGGTTTTAACTTCTGGGGCCATTTTGAGGGCCTAAATGAAGGTTTTTCAAGATATAGGTTCTCAATGATATACAAAGGCATTATTGATCCCCCAAAATGAATCTCCTCAGCGATACCTTTCCAACGATCTATCATACTCCTAAAACAAAGATCGTATGCAAAAGTTACGACCCCGGGAAGTTGATGTACTAACTTACCCAAATAGGGCCCACATGACTTTTGGTGCTTCATCTCCTAGGGTTAGGTTTTGGGATGTCTAGGGTTTTTGGCATTCCTATTTATTGTAAAAAGGCCTTCAGAGCCTCATTGTACTGATCTAGTTGTGAATGTGAGTAGTCGTCACATCTCTTCTCAGAGATAAGTTGTCACCATTCTAGCAAATCTTTCACTCTATACTTTTATAGTCTTTGTACATTTCTTTCATTAATAGAAATCTTGTATTATTGTATCTCTGTGTTTATGGTTGCATCTCTGATATTTTTCTGTTATATTATTGAATATCCGTGATATCTCTTTGCATTTCTTTATTATATCTTCGATCTCATTTCATGCCGAAAATAATCTGAATCACCCTGGATCCAATGGTCGACGGATAAGGGAATGGGGTTCGATAAGGATCCCCTCCCCCTTAGTCCTTCCTTCCATCATTGTATGACATGTTTCCCCCCTAGACACATTGGTGGCGCTGGTCATGAGACCCAATATAATCTATGGCAAAGGTTTATCGTGGCCTTGTCCCGATGGACAACCTAGGTCTCCCCTCAGAATCCTATTTTGGAGTGCCTCCACCTTGGTGTCCAGGGTTATTCCACGCGGCTTCACAGGAACATATGCATGGAAATGTGTATATCACACAAAATAAACATTGTCAAATCACACAGATGATTTAAAAACCCACTTTATATAGTTGTTTTCTTTAATTAGTGTAGTGTATTAATGAAATGAGTATGAACTTTGGTGTATTGAACCAATGACCCTTCTCATAATCACTGGTATATATTTTTTGAAATTTTTTTAGGTGATAATAGCTATGTCCAAAAGTTTCAACATTTCTTTGCCTAGTGATGTGTAGGAAAATTCTAACTTGGGATCAATTAACAAAACTTGGTTTTGTTGGTCCCTCTAGTTGTCCTTTATGCATCAATGGGATAGCCTCATGAAAACTTTTGAGCAAAGGAGTCAGCAAAAATTCCATAATACTCTCCTCAACACAGTTTGATAGTTATTCTCGAGTTTCCTAATTTGGAAAACATGGAAGGAATGCAATACAAGATTATTCAAGGAAATGAATAAATACCCTCAACATATATGGAACAAAAACAAACAAAACATAGTGGAGATTTTGTAGACACAACATTGGAAGAAAGAGGATCAAATAGCCACTAAGTTATAAGCATTAACTCTAAAGAACTGGGATTTTCACCTCACCTTCCCATTGATCCTTACCCCTCCTAAAACAATCCTACCTTCAGGTTTTTACATGTGGTCAATACTCCCGAGTGACCCCAAATGGGCTTCATGAAGCTCAACTTTCATGAGGCCTCCAAAGGTAATCTAAGACCAACAAGTTTTGGTGAAATGTTTTGTAATAATAAATGAGATATGCATTGGATCTATGTAGGTTACATGGGACATGATAATAAAAATGTTGTAGAATTTCAACTTTTGATCTATGGCCTCCAAGTAGCCAACAAACAAGGATATAATAAACTTATTGTACAAGGAATTTCTCAACTAATAACTAACATGTTACATAAATTGCAAACTAGATCAGCCCCAACAAAGGTGTCTAGTAATTGGTGGATAGAATCTAGCGTTCAAGTTCTTGCTCATATAATTCTTCAAATCACAACTCTATTATCCTTGCATGTTAGACGACAAGCTAACTCTGTAGTTGACAAGCTAACTTTCAATACAACAGAACTAGATTATAAAAAAATGATGCATGTCTACATAGAAATTCATTTTCACCTCATTAAGTGATGTTCATCATCTTATAAAATTTTGTCTCTACTATTTTATATTAAAATCACATAAAGCTAATTAGTACAACACTAATAATCAAAACGATAATTTTTATTATGAATATGTAGAATTTAGATATGTTTAGATATAAACAATAACACTAATAATCAAAACAATAATTGTTATTATGAATATGTAGAATTTAGATATGTTTAGATATAAACAATAAGAATTCATATTGAAAGCATCATATTACCAAAAATTTACATAGAGGCTTTACATAGTTGTTGAGGTCATTATGATTCACGAATTAAAAGGAATGCATTGTTTTATGGCTCTCAAATATGAGTTTATGGTTGATATGTAACATTTATTTATTTATTTATTCAAGCAAATTTTCAATCATTTTTAAATACATGTTGATGTTTAAAAATTATATATATATAATTTTTGTTGTCCTCACAATACTCCCACATTTTCATTTTCCAATCCATGTCATAAATATTTGTATTCCAATCCTTCACAAAATCACCCCATTCTCCCTTTTCCAGTGTTTTGGTATGCACAGTCTCCATCTCTACCTTTAACATGTACAGTCCACCATCTGGGTTTTTATCAATGTGAAAACCATACAAGTAGCCATAGATGATGGGTCGACTGTAATTGTTATCCACATCCGAGAACATGAAAATATATGAGGGGAAATATTTGGAGCTTAGAAAGTGCCTGGGAAGGGGACATCTTTCATATAGATATTTCCCAGGAACATTCTCATTAGTTGATATTATCTCAATATACGATGGGAGACCATCGGACTTGTCGAAATTCAAGTTTTCGGGAGGCAGTGTATTCACATTAATATGTTTCCAATTATCATTTTCTCGACAATAATTGGGAATGCCTCAATTCCTCCCAATATTGAGGCATTCTTGGTTTTCAACACGATCATTTTCTCGACTTCTCATTGTATTCATGTTATTTTAATCCATATATCAATTCCTCCTAATGATGTTTCACAACTTATCATTAAAACAAAACTAAAGAAGCACCCCTAACAAAATACTAAATGCAATATACATGTTTAATAATTACACCCCATATGCCACCGGTTTATCAATTCCTTAGTATTTATTAAAATCCATGTGTCTCACCACATAGCAATTCCTCTCCATTTAAGTGGGAAAAGTCCCCACTTGCCCCTCCCTATTGAGAGATGGTATCTTCATTTTGACTTTGAGTTTGCTTGTGTGTCTTYGAATTTGTTGGAAGTACACATACAATGAAATTTTTGAAAATATCAATTCCTCTATGCTTGTGTTGGAAAAGCCCTCACTTGCTTCTCCCTTTTTAGAAATAGTACCTTCATTTTGGCCTTGAGTTTMTATGTATGTTTTCAAATTTKCTGGGAGTGTACATAGAATGAAATATTTGAAATTATTGTATGAGACCCCTTTGATTGTGGGGAAAAGTATCCCCTCTTGTCGAGTGTGTACATAGAACAAAATCTTTGAAATTAGTGTATGAGATCCTTTTATTTGTAAGACAAAGGAAACCTATTGTTGAATGTGCACATAGAATGAAATATTTGAAATTAATTACAAGAACAAAAATTATTAAGAACAAAACTTGTTATATTTAAAGATTAGATATCAATTAAATTAAGGGAAAATCCTTAACCCAATTATGACTCACACCAATAGAACTACAAAAACATTAATTATATCAAGTGAGAAAATAGCATCAAGGCCACAATCTATCAAGAAGAGAATATGTTATATTTGGAAATTAAATATCGATTAAAAGAAAAATCCCAAACCCAATTATGACTCACACCAATAGCACTACACAGACATACTTATGGCTCTAAGAAGGGATGATACATATATTGTTATACCATATATACAACATAAAAAAAAGGAAAACGGAGCTATTGGGAAATGATAAAGAAACAATATCTTTGTACCATTATCTTCCCACAAAAAATACCTTATGCATGAGCTAACACTTGCGAACAGGGAGGAGAACACTTATTACTTGGAAGAGGTTGAATAAGAAACATTCTTTGCATTCCATTTTGATTAGCAACACTATGATGCTAATTAACATTGGTTGTTTCTTTTTGTAATAGGTTTTTAACACCACTTCGTGATTTTAAAAAAGTAGCAATGGTACATTGGAAAAAGATGCTTTGACTTATAATTTTTGCAAATAAAAACAAGAGGCGTCATCTAGTATTGTGATGAGACTTCAATGACCCTCAAGTCTATTGATGTTTGGACAATATCGGGAAGACATTCTCTTAGATTAATAATTAATAATATAATTATTGATTATTACATAATATATATAATAAGTAAAATAATAATAATAAATAGTTATTGACTATCCAAGGGACGCATACTTTCACAGATGGTCACCATATGTTATCTATATATGGAACACTCATCATTGTAATAATATATTGAATATACAATATTATCTCATATAGAAAAATCAACATGGTATCAAAGCGGGACTGGGCTTGACTCCCTCACGGGAGGGCCCAGAGCAGATTTTGTATTTCCTAGTGGGTAATATACAACCCTGAATGTCAGATACAAATATCAGAAAGTAGAGATTAATCTAAGATTACACATCTATTCAACAGTTGGGCTAGATCAGATAGAGTTGAATGTTCCACCAAAAGAAATTATTGATGGTGGGTGCAATTTACAGGGACCACATGCCATAAAAGATACAATCATAAGCCAATTGGCCTTTAATTTCTATTCTAATATTTTGTACTTGAAACTGGAAGGGATTTGTCGTCGATCAATTG
The DNA here is from genome assembly GCA_010110895.2 of Picea sitchensis. Taxonomy (NCBI): domain Eukaryota; kingdom Viridiplantae; phylum Streptophyta; class Pinopsida; order Pinales; family Pinaceae; genus Picea; species Picea sitchensis. The sequence continues at coordinate 17,824 of SNQJ01S0052107.1, read as the reverse complement.
GGTGCTCAGAATCCATACTTTATAATCCTAGATTACTATCTCAAGTGGGGTAAGATAATAGATTCTAATGGACCATATTATGGTTGAATGGAGCCCAAATATCCAAACTATCATAGGTCGACAGTTAAATGAATATTTGGCAGACAACCACCCAGTTTAGCAGGAGTGAAGTCCAACACACATCATGCATTTAAAATTATCAAAAAAAATAAAAAATCACAATTGTTCTACAATTACGATGATCTGTCAAAATCTAATTACTTATCATTCGATTAACCAAAAGGGTCAGTCTATGACAGAAAGTTAGATAAGGATTGGTTGAATTTTACCACCGATAATACCGACTGAAGTTCTATCTAAAGAAGGTGGTGGATCACTCTGACTTAGGAGTGAAAAAACAGTTATAAATAATTAATTTATTTCAGATACATCTCCATACACCCCATAGCTACCGTGGGAATTTGAACATAGATTTGATGCATAAGTAGTTCTCATTGGAGATGCAGATTTACAAATTTAATCCTTCTACAATAGTTCTTAACAAAAACTTGATTATTTGAAGTCAATAGAAATTATCTTTTAAAATCCAATAACTAAGATTTCAAGTCATAGAAAATTATCACTGTAGCATGATAATCCAAATTTTCAATTAAATAGTCAGTAAAACAAAGTGGGCACACAACTATGGTGAGAACACAACTTTGCATTACACTATGACCAAAGGGAGGGTTAATATTTCCCAAGTTTTAATCTCCAATGGTTCCAACATTAAGAGAAAGGACGATTTTTGTTACACTCCATTGCATCAGGAAGCAAGGGAAGGGCACCCATAAATATACAAGTTAATAAAAGATAATTTTGAGGCAACAACATGAGACATTATTCCTAGAGGATCTTGTGTGGAGTAGGAGGAATGTGGACTTCATACTGACATGCCTCAAACTGTTAGATGAAGGAAATAATACATTGGTTTCACAAGGAAAATTTGATATATCTTGGGGGACGTTGGCTCCATGAGGAAACCTTGATGTGTTCTAGAGAATACATTGGTTCCATGAGGGAACCTCGATATGTCTTAGACATATGTTCCACGAGGGAACCATGATATGTCTATTATGGACACAGTTCATGAGTGAAGCCTGAGGTTGGACACTTCAGGATATTCGCGTGTCCAGTATACATTCATGTACCCAAGGAGAAAAGGACCAAGCTAGACCCTTCAGGTAGAAATGGTACATTTGTGGGGTACAATGAGTCTTTGAAGGCATATTGTATCTACATCCCTAGTTAGAGATAGATTGAGGAGAGCAGAGATGTTACCTTTGAGGAGGAGGTATCCTTCAGGAGATATATAGGATCACACATGGATATTGATAGTGAGAGATTGTGCATTCTCCCCCTCACCCTCTAGCAGTTCAGAGGGAAAGAGTTGAGCCTATTGATCCAATTGATCATGTTGACCCTATAGCTCCAGTTAATATTCCCAGAGATATTGCAATAGGTCGTAGGAGACCTTCATGGGCTCGTTAGACTCTGTAGGAGGAAGAAGCACATGAAAATACTTGTAGTACCTTCCGAGAGAGAAAGAGACCTCAGATATATTCATACTTTGTCGCAGTTATGAGACACAATCATTGACTCTAATCCTTCCTATTATGAGGTGGCAACTAGTCATCCAGTATGGAGAGATGTCATGATGGAGGCATATCAGTCCATAATGAAGAATGATGTTTGGGATATTGTTATGAGACCCGAGGGGAAGTTTGTAGTGACTTCCAAGTGGATCTATAACATCAAACACACAACTAATGGGAGCATCGAGAAGCACATAATGAGAATTATTGCTAGAGGATTATCTTAGGTGGAGGGAATAGATTATGAGGAGACATTTTCTCATGTTGCTTGATACACTTCTATATGGATGATTATTTCCCTTGCAGCATCCATGGGTTGAAGACTACATCAAATGGATGTGAATACAACCTTTCTCAATGGAGATATTGAGGAAGAAGTATACATTGAGTAGCCAGATTGTTCATGATACATGAGAAGGAATCTCATTTGTGCAGGTTGAAGAAAACCCTATATGGACTCAAGCATGCACCTCAAGCTTGGTATGTGAGGATTGATGGAAACCTAATGAGTTTTGGCTTTAGAAAAAGTGTTGCCGATCCAAACTTGTACTACAAGACTGTTAATAGTGAGTCCCTTATTTTCGTCCTCTACATTGATGATTTTTTCCTCATCGGTACAGAGAGTCTTATTGTTGAATGCAAGTATGTGTTGGCCTCGTATTTTTAGATGAAAGACCTTGGTATGATGCACTAATTCTTGGGACTATAGGTGTGGCAAAGGCTGATGAGATCTTATTGAGTTAAATTGAAAGTACCTGAGTGAGATATTGAAGAAGTTTGGGATGTTGAGCTGTAAGCCAGCAGCTACACCATCTTCACGACAAATTTGAAGTCTAAGTGTGTCTTCTTCTAATTCCAATGAGATTGGTCTAAGAATGTACAAGTAACTAATTGGATCATTGATGTATCACAGTTAGAACCAAACCAAATATTTCCTATGCATTGAGTGCACTTAGCGGTTTATAGGTCGGTGAGATAAGACACATTGACTACGTGAAGCGTGTGTTGAGATACCTACGAGGCACATTCATACATGGTATGATATATACTTCTAGTATTGACATGATATTGTAGGGATATACTAACTCTAATTGGGAAGGGTATGAGTGGACATAAAGAGAACAACAGTTGTTGCTTCACTTGGGGATCTTCAAGGTTTCCTGGTGTGGTGGGAAACAAGACTAATGTGGCTTTGAGAACTGTAGGAAACACAGTAAATTGCATTAAGTGTGGTAGTGTGTGAAGTAGTGTATTTCTGGCTCCTTGCAGATTTATCTGAGCATGTGTTGGATTCCTGATTATTCATTGTGATGATAACTAGAGTTAATGTGAATGTCGAGAATCAGTGTTTCATGACAAATCAAAACACATTACAGAGATCAAGTACCATTACATCCAAGACATGATGCAGAGAGGAGATGTATTGGTGCGATGGCTTCCTACATATGAGCGGGTTGTTGATGTTCTTACCAAACCCGGGGATGTGGTACTTTTATGATATACTTGGCATGGCAAAGAATGTCTTCTTCACTGAGAAGGAGTGTTGATGTTTGCAGCTTCCTAATACATTCTCTATATTGTACTCCTCGTGAGTGAGTTGAGTTGATATTTGAGAACAATTATTCGAGAGGGATAAGTGGGACACTTACTCAAAAAGGGATAAGAGATGGGTTAGGAATGGATATAATACAACGTCCCTTGTGGAAGCACATGAGTACATGTCAAGGGAGTTGGCATTGACATCACACACTATGGGAGTTGAACTTATCGTTACTAGATGGAGTAGACTCTATAAGTCCACATGGGAGTGCCATGTGTGACATGTATTTCTACTATATGGATGGGTGTGTACCAGCAGCAGTATGTGTCTCTAAGCAGGAGTTGTGCTACTACAATGGTTGTATACCACCGACAGTGATTGTGTGTCGGACAATATTTGTGTGAATCTTCCCAGTTGATTCACAGTATTGATGGACTACTAGATGAAGGCATCATGGAAATATATTTCCCTATTTAAGAGGAGTGTTGATGTTTCAACATCGGTGATACATTCTCCTAGATTTAGTTGGAACCAGGGAGATAGGATACATTTATCATAAAGGTGCACTTGTGAGTGAATGGGCCAGGCGCAGTCCTTCCTTGATCATGAAAAAGAATAATATGGACTCGAGGTGATTGAGGTGTTTTTCACATGTTAGTTAGCATCAAGATGACATTCACTCACTCACACAGGTGTACCTATGGTTAAAATTCCCACTGTAGTCTTTGTCCTAGTCATGAGTGGTTGATAAGGAATGATAACAAATCAAGATTCTAGATGCTATCACACGTGGACCCAGAGTGAGACTGATCTAAGAGATTCAGTTGGATCAGAGCTAGAGATTTGATCATTCAGAGGGAGTTACCCCTCAAGTGAAGGTGGAAGAGAAACATCTACCAAGACTGATAGACAAGTGTCATGAGCCTAGGGTGAAGTTGGTATACTTGAGACAAGCTTGTATGTTGGAATGTCTCCCTCGTTTAAAGGGAATGTTGATGTTTGGACAACATGGGAAGACATGCTCTTAGATTAATAATCAATAATATAATTGGTGGTGTATTAATAATATATATAATAAGTAAAATGATAATAATAAATAGTTATTGATTATCCAAAGGGACCCTCCTTTCATGGATGGTCACCATATGTTCTCTATATATGGAACACTACATTGGATCATCTTGTCATTGATACCAATGGTTTGATTATTTGGGAGATTGTTGGATCATTCGTCATTGATGCAAATGGTTTTGTTTTTGATTGATGTCAAATAATTGATTGAATGATGATGGATCATTGATATGAATTACCCATGATGAGAATGATAGTGTCCAGAGTGAAACCAATTGATAAAGAGATGGATCATTGATACGATGCCCTTGATGAGAATGATAGATGTCAAGTGGAAACCAATTGATAAAGATGGATCGATGATATATGATGAATTGATGAAGATGGATCAATGAGTTGTCATTGATACACATGATACATAGTTGTTATATATGATGAATCATTATTGTCTTATCATGGTTGATAAAAGGTGCACAAATGGATGAACTCCAAATTCATCCCTTATGGTGAAATCCCTCCACGGGGAGACACTTTATGGATTGAGTTATCCTAGAAGAGAGATGGTTGGAGGGACCCATGATTGCATGTGGATTAATGAGATGAATATCCAATGAAGTTGTTGGTGAAACTATCCTAGATGGATAGTTCTTGACATGCCACCATTTACGGTGGTATGTGGAATGTCATAACTCCCTCACGGTTTGAGAGTTATGGCTCTACAAAATTGAAGGACCCTGATATGAAGGCTTGAAGCCCACAAAAGGGTCAAAGGAGAAGTGCTTGAAAGAGAAATCATTATTTAAATGATGAAGTGGTAAAATCAAGAAAGATTGTTTAAATGATAAGAAATGAAGTGACAAAATCAGAGGGAATATTTAAATGATGAAGTGTTGGAGAACTTTCTATTCATGGAAAGAGTGGATTTAACCCTAAAATAAGGGGAAAATGGGTTAGAAGTGACCTAGAAATGGGTTCAAAGTAACCTAAAATGGGTTAAGTGACCTAGAGATGGAGAGTATAAATAGGAAGTTAGGATCTCTTGTAAAATGTACATTTGGAGAGAATCCCTTTTGTGGATGGATGGAGAGCTTCTTGTGATATCTTGTGGAGTATTGATGGATGGAGAGGTTCTTGAGAGAGAATCCTATTGGTGTGGACCTCTTGAGAATGATTGAAGATCTATTCTAAGAAGGAGAGACAAAGAAGATAGGGATCTCATGGATTCATCAAAGTTTTGGCAATGTCATAGATCTTGACAACAAAAGTCTAGGATTCATAGAAAACCCTATTTTTGATGTCCACGTGTTTGGTTGTGTATAGGGTGTGTGTACACATGGGTTGTCTGTGTATATGGTGCATATACATTGAAGGCATATGTGGGATGACTATGTAAAAGTTGCGTGGAGTGGATAAAATCATGAGATTTGTGTTTGGCTGGTGTCAAACTCTTGGATGATGAGGCAAGTTCTGGATCTGCATTCTATGGCCTCAAATCTATCTTGAGACACTAAGTATGGATTTACATTATTGTCTTTATTAAAACTATTGTTTGATGTGTTTGAATGCCCAGAAATTCTACGGTATATGTCTTCTTGGTGTGGATTTGATTTGGTTGATTTGGTTGTTCGTTGGCTGACACTCTTGTGATTGATAGTGACATGATTGGTATAAGGTATACTAGTTGTTTATACATGGATTGAAATAGCATTCATATTGATTTGTTGGAGAATGAGCAAGCTATTGGAGAGCTTGGATGTGTTGTGTGGTGTAGGTCGGTTTGAATGATTGGAAGGCAGAGTGATTGTAGGTAGGATCCGAGCATGTGAAGCAAAGAAAAACCCTAGTTTCTCAAAGCATACACTTGTTACATTATACAGGTCGTGTTCACTACGGGGTTGTAGTCGAGCTAGAGGCGTGTGCACCTGTAGTACGCACTATTGATAGGTGTCATACACATTGACAAATTGATTATATGTTGAGGATTGTTTCCTCATCTGGGTTGATCTTGAGGGTGTAAGTTGAGTCTTTCATTATAGAACCGGTGCTCTTCTTGTAGGTTGTACTCTATTCAATTGTTGTTGAAGAAAACCTTAAGGATTGTAGTACGGAATAAAAAGAAAATTGTGTGCATACATCCTGTGTTCTTTATTGTGTGCTCATTGGACAGGTGATGACTTGTTGATGATATATTGTTGATATATGTGCTCACATCTAGCTTGGTTATAAATGATAGCAATGGGTAATGAATAAATGTTGAATGCTAATTGATGACTTTTTTGTGCAAGAGGGAAGTTTTTGAAAAAGATCTCCACACTCATTTACCCCCCCTCTAAGTGTGGTACTTGTGTCCAACAATTGGTATCGGAGAGGGGCCCCTTCACTACAAGCCTTAACAATCTTGAAGGAGATCCATGGACACACACAAATGGATGATGAAGTTCAATCCTTGATAGGGAAAACTATTACACTTGGATAATGAGATGAGGAGGTATTTTGAGACAATGGGAACAACTATTTGGGAGACAACCATTTAAGTGGATATATTGGATTGAAAGAACAAGTCAAATTTACAGAGCTCAGGGGAAGGGAAAGAAAGAATGATGCATTGGCTCTCAATACCATTCTTGAGTGGACTCTCAAGCCCTATCAAAGAAAGCATGTGACAATGCACTTTCACCAAGGATCTATGGCTAAAGCTAGGGGGGACATATCAAAGCAAGGGAAGAGAAAGAAGAAATTAGAGACCACTCCATCAAGATCATCAAGGTAAAAAATCAAAGATCTCTTCAAAATTACATTATTTCTAAATGTGATTTTTGAAACATTTCAAAGTGAGATAAAGAATCAAGTGATGATAGTACAAAGGAAGATATTGAAAATGAAGGAAAAGCATTATGTATTTGATGTTGTTGGAAAAGGAGAAAGTGAGGATACTTCAAATGAAGGTAGAGAACACTCAAAAACCCTTGATGGAAATGATTATGATGATTTTTTTCTCTACAAGTGAAAAAAAAGATGTAGAAGCTTGAGTTTATTATGGATTTGATGGTATTTATCCCATGAAAAGAATAGAAAATCTATTAAAACTTCAAAAGGAAATTGAAGAGGGTTGATATAGATAGAAGTGATCATTATTATATAGACTATAACTATCTTTTGGATAACACTAAGAAGTTTCTTAGGAGAAGTCTAAGGCACATCTTGAAGTTAAAGAAATGATCAAGAACAGAAGAGATAAATAAGACTCAATTAGAAGAAAGGAAGAAGAGATCACAAGACTAAAGATAGAAAAGAAGATATGAATGTAGAGATGAGAATAGCAAGAAGTTTTGAAACTATTGTCCATCTCAAGACCAAATTGAAGAAGAGCCAAAGGAAAAGAGGAACTATTGAATATTCAAATAAATGAAAGGAGATTCATGTTGCAAATTAGAAGCTGAAATTGTTGACTAGAAAGAAGGTAGAGGATCAAACAAATTCTTGAATAGCTCTGAATCTTGGAGAGGATCTTGGAAAGTCAAAGATCATCATGTTATAAATCCGGTCTTGGATACAAAGGAGAAGATACACATGTTGATAAGCACCTCAAAGCGTTGGGAGGTAAGTCCATCAAGAAGAGATAATATTGCAAGGAAACCATCTACACAAAGGGCAAAGATTTCAAAGTACAAAGAGGAGACATCAAAGGAAGCCATTTTTTGGGACATAGAAGCAAAGGTATGAGGTGTTTTCACTTAGGCATTATTTTCATGTAATGGATATGGTCACAAATCTTTTTGAATGTAGATCTTGAAAGAAAGAAGACATTATGGAAGATTTCATAGCACCATGAGGTGTTGGAGATGTGATCAAGTGGGACATATTGTTGTTCACTTTAACTCTATGAGATACTTCTGGCTAGTGGATTTGGCCACAAATCCCGAGAATGCTAGAACACAAGAAGAAGAGACCATGGTAGGACTTCAAATAGTATGTCTAGAAGAAGGAATGAAGTAAGAAAGGGGAGACATATTTGAAAAGATGGATACCTAGAGCTCAAGTTAGAAGGGTCATCTGAGAAGTGGGTGAAGAAAGGCGAACAACATAAGAATGAAGATTGAAGGGAAGTTAAAAGTGTCATTTACTAAGGCACCTGCAGGTAACAGTGGTGACAGTAACGTGTACACACGTGTTGACCTTATATAAAATTAGATGTACACACCGCAGCTCAATTGTCTGTGAGCCCGTGTATGTTAAAAATTCCCTTGGGAAAAAGAAAGACAATGCGTGGTTGGGTTTGATGTGATGAGTATAACTTCTACACGTATTGCGAAGTCGACATTGTTTATTGTAGGTTAAAACTTGTATCTTGCAGGGTTTCATTGGGTGAGATCACACAATGGTATAATATAAAATAAATCTTGGGTGCATGGAACTAACCCATGGTATGGATTGATGTTGATTTGTTGGGATTAATCATTTTGTGATGATGTTGGTGTACATGGCTGGTACGTATTTGAGTTTTATTGATATATCATATGATGTATTATTAGAGCATATGTTGATATCATGGTGCATACATTTTCATATGGATCGGGATACATGTTAGGACATCTGGTTGGATGATTGGCACATGTTTATGGAGGACTTAGCATACATGTATAGGACTCATCATTTTCTAATGTGGTGCATAGTAGTACACTCATATATGGTATTACTTGATTTTCACAACATTGGTATTTATTTGATACATGATTGTGTCACTTTGTTCATGATGGGGGAGGCGTATCATGAGTGATATGATACGTTGTTTGTCATGTTGGTAGATGCACATGGTTAGCATATTGGTGGATGCACATGTTGTCATATTGGCAAATGCACATGTTGGCATATGGTGGATACATTTCATGGATGATATCTTTTGGCACATTGTTGATAACATGGTTGATGTACATAGGTGTTGACATGGTGGGCACATTTTGGTACATGATGCACTTGGTGGATATATTGTTCACAATTCTCTATTTCATTGATGACATGTCCTTTTTGTTTCATGATGTATGGTATGGCACAAGTTTGATGATGCATGAAACAGGGTCAAGGATCATTATATGGTAGCATATTTTTCATCTTACTGAGAGAAGATAGGGGAGACATACCCTTAGGTGGATTCATTATTCTTCCCATGATCCTAGGAGGAGATATTTATCATATACATACTAAGAAAAAACCCTATATTTGAAGAAAGCAGGAGGCATAATTCGAGGGGAGCGATAGTCATAGGGGAGTATGCTTGATGTATCTTTAGCATTACACCAGAGTCATATCCCTTGTTCAAAGGGGAGGGAAGTTATTCGACAACAAGATAGGGGGAGCAGCCCTAAGAAGAGGAGAATGACCCTTTACCATTGATTCCAAAGGGAAGATAATCACATTGATTTGATTGATGTCTATTAATAGGAGAGATTGATGTGGAGAGATAGTCCTTATTGACTATTGGTGAAAACATCTGCTTGTCTACATGTTGACATCAATATTTAGTATTAGAGTTGACATCAATGTTAGGCCAGCTATCAATACCAAGGGGATATGGTGGATCATGTTGTGTCATTGATGCAAATGGTTTTGATTATTTGGGAGATTGTTGGATCATACACCATTGATGAAAAGAAATGGTTTGGGGTTTGATTGATTTCATTGATTGATATTAATCCAAGTAATTGATTGATTGATGATGGATCATTGATGTAATTACTTATGATGAGAATGATAGATGTCAAGTGGAAACCAATTGATAAATATGGATCATTGATATGATGCCTTGATGAGAATGATAGATGTCAAGTGGAAACTAGTTGATGAGATGGATCATTGATATGATGAATTGATGAAGATGGATCAATGAGTTGTCATTTATTACATGATGCATGGTTGATATATGATGAATCATTTGTGTCTTATCATGGTTGATAAGGTGCACAAATGGATGAACTCCAAAGTGGTCCCCTTGTGTTGAAATCCCTCATGGGAAGAAAATAATGAGAGCAAGGGTCCTAGAAGAATGGTTGGAGACCCATGCTTGCATGTGGATTAATGAGATGAAGATCAATGAAATTTGTTGGTGAAACTATCTAGATGGATAGTTCTTGACATGCCACCATTTAGATTGGTATGTTAGTGTCACATAACTCCTCCACCAGTTTGAGAGTTATGGCTCTCTGAAGTTAGAAGGACCCTATACATGACGGAAGCCCCAAAGGGGTCGAAAGTCCAAGTGCTTGAAAAATAAAATCATTATTTAAATGATAAAGAGTAAAAGTGAAACCAAAATCAAGAAAGATTATTTAAATGATAAAATGAAGTGACAAAATCAAGGGGAATATTTAAATGATAGGGAGTATGGGAGAACTTTCTATTCATGGAAAGTGGTTAACCTAAAATAGGGAAAATGGGTTCGTGACCTAGAAATGGGTTGAAACCTAAAAATGGGTTAAGTGACCTAGAGATGAAATTATAAATAAGAAGCTAGGATCTCTTGTAAAATGTACATTTGATGAGAATCCCTTTTGTGGATGAATGAAGAGCTTCTTGTGAATATATTATGGAGTATTGATGATGTAAAGTTCTTGTGAGAGAATTCTATTGGTGTGGATCTTTTGAGCATGGTTGAAGATCTATTCCGAGGAAGAGAATGAGAGGAGGAATCTCATGGGTGCATCAAAGTTTCAACAATGTAGGAGATCTTGTGACAAAGTCAGTTCACAGAAAACCCTATTTATGATGCCCATCGCGAGATTCACATTATGGGGTGCATGTATACCTCTGGTGTATAGGGTGAGTGTACTGCGTGGGCTGATTAGTAATGCAGGGGGCGTGGAGTGGATAAAATCATGGATATTTTGTTTGATATGGTGTCAAGCTCTTGGATTATTAGGCAAGTTCGGATCTGCATTCTATAGCCTCGGATCTATCACTAAGACAACTGGTATGGTTACATTATTATCTTGATGGATACTATTGTTTGATGTGTTTTTGAATGTAGGAATTCTTGGTATGGCTTCTATGATGTGGTTGATTTGGTTGATTTGGTTGATGGAGTGAAACAATCTTGTGATTCGATAGTGACATGATTGCTATGGTATACTAGTTTCTTATACATGATTGATAGCATTCATATTGATTTGTTGTAAAGCATAAGCAATCTATTGGAGAGCTTAGATGTGTGACCTTATTTGTGGAATTAGAAGAATGAGAAAGCTATTGGAGAGCTTGGATGTGTTGTGACTAGCTGTGGGTCAGTTTGGATAGTGGAAGACAGAAGAGAAAGTGATTGCAGGTTGTAGAGGATCTGAGCATGTGAAGAAAAGAAAAACCCTAGTTGCTCAGAAACATATGCTTGCTACATTATACACTGGCCACGTTCACACGCAGGTTGTAGTGAGCCAGGGCACGTGCACACGCGGGCTGCACTACTAACAGGTCGTGTACCTGTTGACAGATTGATATCTGTTGAGGATTGTTGCCTCATCTCAGTTGATGTTGAGGGTGTAAGTTATTTCTTGCGTTATAGAGTAGGTGCTCTTACAGAGTTGTACTCTATTCAGTTGTTGTTGATAAACCCCAAGGATTGTAGTCTGTAATAAAAAGAAAATTGTACATACATATTGTGTTCTTTGTGCTCATTGTGGTGATGACTTGTTGATGATATATTGCTGATATATGTTGCTAATATGTGCTCACATATAACTGGTTATAAATGAAGGTAGTGGGTAATGAATAAATGTTGAATGCTAATTGATGAGTTTTTGTGCAAGAGGGAAGTTTTGAGGAAAAAGATCCCCACACTCAATCACCCCCCCCCTCTAAGTGTGGTAGGTGTGTCCAACACAATCATCATTGTAATAATATATCGAATATACAATATTATCTCATATAGAAAAATCAACAAAGTGATGGGAATCCACTTTTATATTTTTAATCAAACCTCCTTGTCTATGATTTTTTCCCTTTGATCTTATCTTTTTAAATTTTATTTAATGAATGTTTCTAAATGATTGGACTCATTATTATGAGACTCATTCTTGATCATTTTTCTTCACAATGTGTTTTATCGCAGTTTATCATTGTTGCATCATCAAGCCGATTTTCCCCACAATTTCATTGTTCTTTCATTCAACACATTTCATGTATCATAGATTTAACCAATGATCCACTCAAATTTAACTGTCTCTAACCTACTTGAAAGTATTGTATAGCTTTGTCTAGGGTTATAGGATTTTTTTTTCATTATGGGTTGACTCAAATTTGAGTTTTAGGTGGAATCAAGAATTTTACCAAGTGTTGGGTTTTAGGTGCACCAAAGGAAATGGGCTCTATTCCTAGATTAAACTAATTTTATATTTTATGAATTGTGTTGGTGTATCTCAATGAATTGAAATCCTATATAACATAGATATGAGATTCACAAATAGATATGAATCCTACGGACAAGCGGATTCCCTCTTGGAAGCTAGACCCCTAACTCCAAGACAGAAATTGCTATTATGGACACTGACATTACTTTATCATAAATCTAAACTACCAAAGAAGAGGAGGGAAGAATGGTAAGTACCTCTTTACCAACATTTGTCCTTGCTCACTCTGGGATGACCTTGATCTCCAAGTTCATTTGAAGGTCCTGTGATACAATGAGAAACAACAAAAATACTTCCTACTCTACTATGATTAGCTTCATGATGAATCTATGAAAGAAACAAGTTCATATACACAAAATTTAAAGGAAACAAGCCAAGCATGAATTTATATTAATGAGAACAAAGTGTTACTTACATCCATGGATGTAGTGCAGCAGCTTCACCAAGCTCCCTTTTTCCAGACCCTTGCTCAAATAATCCACACACAGAATGTTGATGCTTCAATGATATCCTTCCTTATGAGATCATAAGTTAGGTGCTTCTCTCAATCTCTATCTCTCTTTTCAATACCACTCATGAGATCATAAGTTTGGTATCTATAAAACTCCATATATTTTCACCATGAGGAGGCCTCCTTATATAATCTTTGAGAGGCCCAACCACTTGAGAGATATTTGGGATAAGTTGAGGATTATTCTCCTTCAGTTGAGGATCTTCCCTAAGAGCATGCCTTGACCTCAGATTTGAATCCAACCAACTTCAAAGATTGATGGGATTCTTCTCTGATTTATATCAATTAGCCAAAATTCACTCAGAAAGGGAAACACTCCCCCTAAAGAGTGCACAGAGTGCTTCAACGCCCCCCCAAAGAAGGCTAGGGAGCGTCAGTGCTCCCTAACAGTGGGTAGGGGAGAGCTTCCTTCCAAAAATCATTTTTGAGTGGTTTTCTTCATGGCAAATGATTTTTTCTCCTCATCAGATGATTTCTCCTTCTAAGACTAGTCTTTGAGGGTGTCTTAAGTGTCCCTATGATTTCATTAGAGGCACGACATAGGAAAGATGGAAGTATGATATTTGTGACACTTGCAACACTTGTGGTCAAGATGCGACACTTGTGGACAAGATGTGACACTTACAACACTTGTAATGATGACACTTGCGACATTATTTAAGTGAGTAATTTTGATATGTAAAAAATTGCCCCCCAAAGTACGAAGTTAGAATATGAGAACTGATGATTGAAGTACTTTGTAGACTTTTTCAAGCAAGGGTACAGACGCAGATAACCTGATAGAAGCTGCACACAAACATCCAACAAATATTATGACATGTTTCAAACCCAAGGTTGTTGGGTATGTGTTATATTCTTTGCATGTGTGTGTGTGTGGGTGCGTCAGATACGACGACTGCGTCTGACAATCCCTTCACCTAGGGCTCTGTCGTGTGCGCTGGGTGCTTTCC
>SNQJ01S0052106.1:27367-45898 GCA_010110895.2 Picea sitchensis | reverse complement strand
GACCTAGTGGGGGTGCCCAGGTCACTGAGTCTCCTCATTACCTCTCTAAGAGGTGGGGGACATTACACTAGGTCCTCCCGAAAATCCACCCCACTATATGGGAATTGGAGTATGATCTGTGGCATTTGATGCCACAGTCATGCAATATTAGTTGTAAAGTAATGGCCACCCTCCCCACCCCCATGTTGAACCAAGATAGCCGCCCACAGCATCAATCGTGGATCTCGCGCACTCGGCGCATCCAAAAAAACTCTAGGGCGCAACATGGGCACCCTCTCCAAAACCCAAGCTACCAAGATAGACCCAAAGGAGAAATCCCCTGAATCAATAGCTCGACACATGTTGAGATGCCCCACCATCTTAGCATGGAGCATCAAACCCTAGGAAAAATGCTCACCACTTAGAGCCCTCTCCATGATCCTCAACTGACCACCACTGATCTATTGAGTAGCTAATGAGCCATAAACCCTCACAATCATCTTTGCCATCCAACGATGTACACGGGTGTCCATTGCCCCAATCCTCACCACCGATCCCGACATGAAGTCTTGTCTGGAACAATATGTCTAGGCTAGGTCAGCCAACTATCCATCCCTGGGTAACAAGGGTTGAGCAGGTAGCGGGATTCCCCGAAAAGGGAGCCCAGTCAAAAAATACACATCCTCTGTCCCATAGAATGCGAGTTGCTCACCTCGCACAATGAAGCACTGCAGATCAGGGCTCCACATTGAGATCAAGAACTACAATAGATACTCATGTGCACGCACCAGTGATTAGTTGAATAACTTTAGCAACCCACAAGCTGCCAAAGGTCCCCGTACACCTGACTCGTCATCTCTCACTACCTCTCTCATGCACACCTAGTCTCTCTCCCTCCAGTGGACTGGCATCGTCAACTGGTCACTTGCATCCACATATACAGTGATTGATCAGACATCACAATCCATAAAAATACCAAAAGTCTAAAAAAGATCAGTTTTTACACCCCTCATCTTTGCCTCAAGTGCGCAACTATTTTCCCCACAGGCACACACATATTCACGTATGTTCATCCCATAGTTGCGCACTCATGCAAAACTTCCAGAGATACAGGGGTGCATGCATGTGCCCCTGTCACACACACAGGTGCACATTCAAGCGCACCTTTCTACTACACAATTGTGCACACATGCGCAACTATCAGGAACACAATCATGCACAAATGCGCAGATGTTCTTCGAACAGACGTGCATCCAATGCGTGCCTGTTTTCCCCCTTCAAATGCCCCCGTGCATGGATTTCCCACTTACAAATGCGCACTCATGTGCACAAATGCTTTGATCTCCTATGCACTAGGGGGGGGCACACTTACAAAATCCCTCTGTACGACCATCCGTACGAACCTACCCAAAAATGAAATCCTAATTACTATGCAGGAGGATACGACCACTAACTTGGTAGTCGTTGATCCTGAATCGGCTAGCTTGATCACCCGAAACCTTTGGTCCACTCACTATAGCTGCAGGTACAAATGAGATGGTAATGTGGGCCCTACAAATATATATAGTCTCCTTTTCCAAACTTCCAGGATCAATTACAGGATCTTCATTCGTCTATTTTCCGTTTCGTCTTTAGCCATGAGATCAGGATCCCGCCCCCTACACAGTCATATCCCCTGGGTCACCATCCATCCTTAACCCCAAAGGATGCATTTTTATCACATCCTGCCCATGTACGCATTCTTATATTCACAATTATTGAATAATTTTTATATGTTCTTTATCTTCATATATTGTTCACGTCGAGTATTTAGTTTGTATGTGTTCAGGTACATGGTCATCATTCATCAACATATCCCCTTCAGGTATATGGTCGACACTGGCATGTAATCATTCCCTCTTAATATCAATTGCATCTCCCAGTCATACCCTCCAACATTTGCCTCTAGGATTTCCCCCATCCAACTCTATAGTATTCACACCTCCACTGCATTTCAGTACTGTCAACTGGTAGCACTTTCTCCTACATGATTTGTCCCAATCCTAGTCCCCTTTTTCAATTTGACACTCATGTTGTTTTCATCCCCTAGGGTTGGGAGTCCCAATAATCTTCACATTCCCGAAAATTAGCCACATACTCCTTCTCCTCATTTTTCTAGTTTTCCCAAACGGACTTTTGGATCATCTCCTTATGGTTCACATTGGACTGCACCTCTACAATATCATTAACCCTCCATCTCATCCACCATCAGTTTGCCCATATACAGATTGTCCTCCATTCATTTACCTAATACAGAAACCCACCTATCGGGCCCCCACCCTCCACCTGTTTACCAAGCTACTTGCGCTCTCACCGACCAAGCCATATTACATTGGGGTACCCATTTCTGTATATGCACACTTATCCCCACTTATTCTTTATTCATTTGGTAATTGTACAAAGCCTTTATTTCCCGCATTTACCTCATTTTTTTTGTCTCCCTTAGCGACCTTCCTTTTCCAGCAATGCAACCTGTGTCTCCCTTGGTTGGGGAATTCCTTACTTCCTACTCTTCTTTACCTCATCCACAAACTCTGAGTATCCCACGGTCCGCATACCTCTGATCTCTTATTTTGTCCACTTTGTCATGCCTCTGACGCAATTTAACCCCAGTCTAGTCATCCCCCTAATGCTAGATTCAGTTTCATGGTTGCTTCCACTCGTCCTTTACATATATCCCCAACCAAGGGAAGTCTGGAGTCTCACCACCTCTTACCTTTGTCCATGCACCTCATCAGTTCCCGATCTCATCTAGTGGATTTCATGCAACCCTTTGTTTCTTTAAGTCGTGTCTCCCTTTTTGTCGACATCAGCATCGTTTCCAGAAGGGAGACAGTATCTTGACTCTCGTTACCTTTACAATGAGGAGTCTCAGATGGCATAGGGAGAACCATCATTGCTCTCTACTATCGTTGACCCCCATAACATTCAACTCCAACACTTTCTCATGTTGCGGTGGGTCTTACTTTGTGACTATTGCAGTTTTTTTTATATTTTCCGAAGACCTCTGAAAATTGTTGGGCCCTCAATGCCTGCGAATCCTCGACACTTCTTATAGATTTCATCGCCTCTTTTCAGAGTTTGTTCACCATCATAATTGTCCTCTGCCATTATCAACACACCCCGGAGGGCGTTGCAGTCATCTACACCAACACACATTTTTCAGTTATTGTCTTATACATTTTTGAGTTACATGACACGAGCATGGGGCATGCCCGCCTCGTTTGTACACAGTTTTATTTTTACACACCTTGTGAACGGTTTGGGTCCCATAGGTTCCCCTCTCCCTCCAATAGGTCTCTCTTACAACTCCCCTCAACACTCTTTCTTACAAAGGTACTCGCAGTAGAAGAAACATTGATGTATTTTCGGCTATATGTATGCTCTAACCTCATACATCAGGGGGCATCTGTTATCACTGAAATTTCATCCGCAAATGGTTACAGGAATCCATCATCTCCAAACACCTATTATTTCATCCATGGCCCATAAAATAAATTTCCAAAGGGAAAAAAAATATACAACTGGTTATAAAATCAGCATGCACTTATAATGCAAAGGAAGAGCGTGCACATGCACTAGTCGAAAATGCCAGAAAAGTGCACATGTGCCCGATGCGTGACTGTGGATGCAAAAATCCACACACACTTCAGAACGGTGCATTAATGATTCTAGTCAGCCTCCCACCCACTTCTAGTTCAGCTCCCAAGTCGATTTGACCCCAAAATCTAAGATGAATCCCAGTGGGGGGCTGGTCAAAGACCTAGAGGTTCCCTAAAGGGCCCCTTGTTCACACTAAAGACTGGTTGGATAATGCCTCAAAGATTTTCTATAAAAGAGGTCATGGGTGCACTATATTTACAAGAATCTATTTGTATTGTTATGCTGCCTCTATTCTCCTGCAAGGAACCTCTTTCCTCATTGGAGCATAAAAGCATCATTTCATTGGGCCATTCACACCACCTCTTGAGTGAATGAGATTTGGATTTCTTCACCATTTCCTTTTAGTTTGTTATTTGTAAGAAGAGTTCAATCAATGGGGGTTCAAAAGACCTCCCTTGGAGGAAGAGGGGACCCATAAGTCTCCCTTTCTCTTTTGTTTTTGCCCACATGAATATCGGTCTTTCTTTTGTTCTATTTCTCTTATGCACATTAGTTTAGTTTCTTTAGTTGTT
Organism: Picea sitchensis; assembly: GCA_010110895.2. Taxonomy (NCBI): domain Eukaryota; kingdom Viridiplantae; phylum Streptophyta; class Pinopsida; order Pinales; family Pinaceae; genus Picea; species Picea sitchensis. Next base: position 41,705 of record SNQJ01S0052106.1, on the reverse strand, counting down.
TTAGATTAGTTGTTTATTTGCTTATTGTGCTTGATGTTTCTAACTCTTGCACTCATTTCTGTCCTATCTAGATAACCCAACTCGACTTGTAAGTGTCCTTCTTTTGCTCATTTAGGTGACGAAAAGGATACAACAGGTGGTTCTATCACCCTTTGTCCATATACATCAAAACCAAAAATGAAAACTAATCTAGAAAAAACAAATTATCATTTTTTCAAAAATTTCTAAACTAAGCATCAAATCAATATGCAAGCATAGAAAAATGAAATATGAAATGCATCTAAACTAACATGAGCAATCAATATGAAAATAAAAAGAAATCATGATGACCTACCTACTTACTTGGGGCCTAGGCCGTGAAGAAGTCACATGACCTGAACATAAGGTCGGAGAAGAGATCCATCAACTGGTAATGACATCTTTATCCCATCCAAGGATGTCAAATAGTAATTTTCTTTATCGGACTTGTTCTTGATGATGTAAGGGCCAAGCCATGAGCTGTCATCCTTTTGGTCCTACTTGGGATTTCCCTTCTTCTTGTCCCACATGAGTGCAAGACTTCCTTTACTAAAATTGATGTAAGGTATATTCTCAATGTATGGGTAGGAAGGAGGTTATGTGTTGACCTTACTTTTGATGGCTTCTCCATGTTCTTCATCTTATTTCTTCATAATTTAGATAGAACCTAGATGTTTCCCTTGGATATTTGCAAGTTTTTCTTTGTATTCATTTGTCCTTGGGAGAATCATGTCTATGGAGTCTTCCTACATAAAGGGAAAGTCTTGTGGATTGTACTCGATGGTATCTGGGACTTCATAAATCTCATCTTCACTTGTGTATTCAGGACTGTTGGGATCGGTTACATGCTTTTCAACTCTCTCTCAATTGTATAATACCTCTAAAGTTCCAGGGATGTGTGCATTGGTAATTCCCATGATAAGGAAACCCCCAAGGGTAGCGAACCAACTCCTCGATAAGAGAATCCCCCAAGCATATGGAACATCAATCACTACTATGTTCATGATTAGGTGGATATGTGGAAATCAAACAAAAAGACCTTAACGTCATCACATAACCCATAAACCTTGACCATTTTAGAATCAATGCCACACACATTTCCATAGAGTCAGATTGTCTTCAAACCAAGTTGTTCCATCGCCTTCAATGACATGACATTTGAAGAGGCCCTAGAGTCAATCATACAATTGTTCAAGCGGAGGCCATTTGTGCCTAATGAAAGATAGAAGGGAGGAATTTTGTCATTTTTCCGATCGAGATACATAGCATTAAAAATGATAGGAGGGTCTTCCTTCTCGGTCGGTACCTATAATGACTTGAATAATTCCCTCCTTACATAAGGGATATTGCACATATGTGTCACCGAGACTATCATGTTTAGTTTTCCAAACATGCATGCAACATATATATTCAATTGAATCTCATCTGTGGGAGTTGGCTTAGGAAGAAACTCATGTACTGGAGGTGGAGGTGGTGGGACCACCTTCTCGATTGATGTTGGAGGAGTGGCAGGTTGTGATGGAGGGGCTATAGTTTTATTTCTTCTAGTGTAGGTAAAATATTCCCTCTTCTTTAACTCCTTCTTTTCATCGCCTCGAATTTTATTTAAGGCTTTAAGTCGCCCCTCTCTTTCCCTCCATCTTTTGGCTTATTTGATACGTTCTTGTGTGACTTGTTCCTCTTGAAAACTAAAAATCATATCCATGAAGTTCAAATTGTCGGAAGGATCCTCCTCTCATCGAGGAAACTCATCTTCTTTGTGAGTCTCTTGGCATGGAAGGAACCAAGCTTCTTGTTATGTTTCAACCATCCCAACTTGTTTCAAAGTATCAAGGGCCTTTGTCTCTTGTTGAGGCCTTGGTTTACAACTTGTGGCATCTCTCTGTCATCTGGAAAAATGAGGTTTGGGAGTAGATATATTTCTTTCCATAGTATTCAAACGACCCATGATCTGGTTTTGAACTTGGGAAAATTGAGTGATCATATGATCTATCTTCTGACTCAAGAGGGAAATTGGATCGGGAGCACTGCTAATGGAATCCTTAGTCTTTGGTTCTTCCTTGACATGAGGTTACTGAAAAGGATCTACCCTCATGTCAAGGAGGTTTTCTTCAATGTTAGAATTGTAATCCTTGGCTTGTGCCAAAGAAGTGGGCTTCTTATCCTTCAGAATAAAGTGAAATCTCTCTTCAAAAGCATTCACATAAAGGAGATGGATTGATGCGTGGTTGTAGGATGGAAATATGTCAGAATATGGTTGTATAACCTGTCAAATATGGTATCGAATTCACTAATTCTCTCATTTACCTTCTTCTTTATCGGATTGAATTGAGATACAAGCATCCCATTATCTTTCTTCATTGACCATAAGCTCTTAAATAACTTGGAAAAATATTTGAAGGATGTGAGGTGATTATCTGGAAGGCCTATGAACCATCATAGATCTTCTTTGGTCAATGATTAAACCAACATATTCATGGCTACATCCTCAAGATCAATGTTTTCAATATCCATGTACCAACCTATGGTGTAAAGATGATCTTCAACAATCACTACATTATTTCCTAGGAACTTTGGCAACCACTTGTTTGACTCTTTTGGCATTGCATTGGGGCATCTGGGGATGGTGGCCATGTTAAGGGTCTTGTATAGGTCCTTGGACAAAGTTTGAGCCATTGGATCAAGGGGAAGGGTACAATCGAAGAGGGTTTTGACAACAAGAGACTTGAGGGGAGACCTTCTTCGGTAGACCTTAGAAGGTTCAAACCTCCCTGGGGTAAACGACTTAGAAGAGGGAGGGTTCTAGGAAGGTGGATTCATGAGATGAGCTTCAAGAAGAGCACATCAAAAGGTAAAAAGGAAAATTCTTTTAGGTGGAGTCTCCAAGCAAGCTAGGGAAAAGGCTTTGGGATAGCATGACAAAGCGTCATTAGGGTTTGGAAGAGGATTCAAAATCCTCCTCGACAACGACACCAAAACATTATCACACAAGTTGTAGGTTTGTAAAATCCCAACCCAACCACCAAATGGATACAAATTTGACAACACCTACCCACTATCACCTTAGGAAGCTATTCTTGTCACTTTAGAGATGGTAGAATCACCTCAAGGGGGGAGTCTCGATGACCCTGGGGGGAAATGAGATGGACAATGTGATCTATGAATGAATTCCCCTATAAGAAAATTTTCTATGTGTGGATAATGGATTGTGTAAGGTCTTGGTGGTAGCTAAGTGTTTCTAGGAAGTAGTAGACCTTGCAAATGTTGATTGTACCTCCCTGAGACACAAGGAAAACAATGATGCACGCACAAGTATATGATGGAAAATCAAGTTAATCTTGTTGTCCCTAATTGTATAAGTTATTAAAAATATATATCAGCAATGAAATGGCACAATTAGCTACTAAAATAAGTGCTAGAAATCAAGTAAATGATGCAAGAGATAAACTGGTAAAACACTAGTGCAACTCAAGATTAAAGGAGCAAGATACTAGAAAAAAGCGTAAGGCTATAGTAAACACTATCAGTAGAGATAAAAATCATCCTTATGGATTTAAGAAACAATTTATTACATAAAGAGATTCAACAATTAAAACTTTCCAAAATCTACCAAAATATGTGCTATGATCACTAGATTATGTGGGCAAAATCTTAGCAAATTTTAGTGATTGAATTGGGAGTTACTAGAGAACGTTTAATTAGGGTTTATTCTATTGAATTATTGTAACTTTGAAGAATATTATACTTATATTTGGGTCATTATGGTATATATAAAATCCCATTTTTTGGATTGATCAAGTTGGGTCTTGTATAAGATCAAATCCCCTTTGTGGATTGGTCAACATGTATTTGTATGGTGGTATTTGTAAAGTCGGACCCTAGTAATTGTAAAGTGATTTTAGCCACTTCGAGGAGAAGTCGGCTCCACCAAGTGAAGAGCCACAGCCTTAGAGCCACCTCACAACTTTTATTTATATGTGAGGATGGTGTCTCATTTGAACACACTCATCACACTAGCTCTACAACTATGAAGAAGTGTGCAAGTCCTGGAGGAGTAGTTGTTGCAACTGGGGATGACGATCAAGGGGGCATCTTCTGTTCGATCTTTTTTATATCTATATTGAGGAAATTTTTGCTGGTTTTTCTCCCCCGTGAGGTTTTCCCAGAATAATGTGTGTGTCTCTATTGTTTATGTGATTTCCTCTCTTTCAGTGATCTTATTTATGCAGTGTTGACGGGCGAAATTGACCGCTCATCAACTGGAGGGGCGGATCCGGTCCAGGGTTGTGTAAATAACCCAATCCATTTGGATTGATCCACTCCAACGGGTTTAGCGGCTCCGTTGGCCAATCTAAGTCCTAGGAAAGTAAAAAAAAAACTAAACTAAATAAACTAACTAAAAGAAAGACAAACAACTGCTGAAAAATATATACAATCTAGAATGTATTTACAATTTTGCTAACTAACAGAATAATGGTTCTACCTATTAAATATACATTGTATTGATATGATTAAATCTATGTTATCTATACAAAATTTACAGAATACAAATTTTGATCAAAATCTGCAAATTCATATTGTGAATTGTCTTATGACAACAAAGCTAGTGTTTTTGGATTTTTATAACTTTTATGAAAAAGAAATGAAACAACAACGATCTTAACTAAGCAATGAAAATAGTAATCTGTAATGTATATCTATATAAACTACAAAGAATTCTCATATTAATTAAACTATTAAAATTAAATAGCAAACTAACCTGAAATCGTCATTTCCTACTTGTCCTGTACATAGGCATCTGCGTTCACTGTTCGATGAGGTCAACCCGCACCGGATTCTCCAATACTTTGTGTAAACATGAAGCAACAACGCTCTTGAATGCTAACAACAGAACATGTAAAGGATGCGGCAACAACAATTTTATATTTTACAAATAATCACATTAAGATAAATCCCTCTGCAAAGGTTTGTACATAACTGCTCATTTAACAAAGAAGATTAACCTTCTATTTATTAAATTAAAACATGATAATTGTTGTAATGTAAAATGAGATACATCAAATATGGACAATATTTAAATCACATCACATCAACCTGTAACAAATTTTGATATCTAAAGTAGTCAATAATTTGATTACAACTTGAAATGCACAAAAACTTGAACAAAAGTATGATAAATTGAAGCTAAAGACGTACAAAAAATCCACTTTCATTCGAGTCTGTATAATCATCAGTCCATAGTCTTTGTTCTCCCAGCAATGATGGATTGTTTACAAAAAATAATAGGTATATAAAGGCCACAGTATGAAACATTCCTTGTGGAAATCATCAAAACTGTTTGAAAAAAATATGGGAACAATCTCCCAAATTCCTATTTCTAACTAAGACTAACAACCTAATCCAAAACTGTGTAAAAAAAACATGTTCAAAGATGCCACTATTGATCCAATTCCCTTTGAAATTCATGTGTACCTGTAGATACACAAAAATACATGTTGTTCAGATTGTGTTCATTTGTAAAATCAACAGAAATTCAAATTTTATGACTAGCTACAGAATCTCACGATTCTGTAGCTAGTTATTATTTACAAACATAATCGTATTGAATCAATTCAATCATAACAGAAATATATGCGATTTATCAAAAAAATCCTTTATACTAATTCAAAGCAAACAAAATCATTTTGAAATCACTTTTGAAACACCATACCTTGGTTTCAGGGATACGATTTGATCAAGCTATTTTTAAGTTAACAATGGCAGTGGCCGCCTCTACATTTTTTAACACGACAGAGCCTGTGGTATTTTGCATTTTATCATTAGCTTGCATTTTGTCATTTTCCTTGGTTAACATATTTACTCGGTCCTCCAAGGACTTGATTCGGAATTGAAGTAGTGGAACATCTTTATAATATCGGTCGAGCCATGAGTTGCATTCATTGCACTGTGGTTGATCAGGCCGTGTCATTATAGGTGGAGAATCTCCTAATTTACCAGCAGTTCCACTGTCAAGCTTGATTCCGGGGAAGTTGGGGTCATCTCTAAGGCATGGTGGGAGGTTTGATATGTAGTCATAGGGCTTGACAGAACAAAGGTCGTGTGAGTATGGATACTCCTCAATCAGAAATCGCTTAATTTTAGAATCTGAATATTCACTCAATAAAATTGGTTTCTGATCTATTTTTTGTTTAGGCTTATTGCGAGCACACCTTGATACCCAGCGCACAACCTTCCTACGTTTGCAATTGACATCATTGTTACCCTTGCCCTTTTTTCTTACAGGCCTCTTAACAGGCTTAACACTTTCTTTTAAACATGAGTTAGGCAGGGTGTCGGGTAGGTCATCATTCGGGTAGGTCGAGGGTTCAACAACGGGTAAGAGTGTAGGAGGGGGCACGACAGGCTCAACAAGGGTTTCGGTGACCATGGTTTTATCCACTTGACCAATTTCAGGACTGCCAAAGCCATTCCTCAACAAGAAAGCTTCCCAACAGCCTCCACTCAACCTCAAATGATGGACTATAACAATTTTAATTAAACAGTGGTGGAAGAGGCTGGAGTCGTCCTTCTCCCTCTTGAATCGTTTAGTCATTTTATACAAATTGCGAAGGAGTAAATGTGGCATATTCAAAGGAAAATATATGAAACTCATAAGAAGTCGTAGGTGGTACAGGAAAACTAAACCGTATCTACCTTTGCATGTAATGAATTGCTTAATAATGGCCAACAAATCATGCCACCTAGACTTAAGAGCTGTGACTGGCATACCTTTGTCACAACTGTTGATTTTCCTTGAGGTAAATAGGAGCGGCCATGGCACTTCATCCACCTTCAAATTATTAAACCATTTCTTCCCCTTGGCTGGTAGACCAGTGGCTGAGCTGAGGAATTCCTCATTCAATTCAAGTTGGATGTCCCCAACTTTGGCCCCGCATCCTTCGAATGTGAGGGAAAATTGTTGAGCGACTGTGAGGTTGAAACCCTCTAATTTTTCAATGAAACTAACCAGTCGTTCCGCTCCAGGTCCTCTCGAGCGTTATCAAACAACAACAACGTTTGGACATCATTGGGTTCGATGCACACTACAGGAGCCATAGCAGATAGAACATGGTCAACAGGGTAATCGGTGAGGGGGTTTGACAGGGTAGACACAAGACCATTTTCCCGCAGGTTTTCCCAAAACAAGCAGAGGCATCCCAAAGTGCAAGGCAGCCGTTAATTCTTATGCGTGCGAGGGTGGTGGAGTAAATTGAAATGATGTAAAACTATCATGTCAGTTGTACAATGAACGACACCTATTCAAATCATAACAATGCATAACCCAAAAATATTTTAACCAAATGAAATATCAAATAACCATTTGAAAACTATGGTGTTCATAACCAAAAATCGGCCCAAATGTTAAATCAACAATAACATTTGTATGATTTGAAAGAAACCACTATATCGAACATTGCATCAATGATTCGAGCCCAAAATTAATGTGTTCAAAAAAACCATTGCACCAAGAATTCAATCAAAGACACCAAAATATCATTGCATCACGAACTTATAAATCAAAACCATATTAACAAAAGTCAAATGCAAAGTGAGTAAAGGTTTGGTGTTTTGATAAATGTATGACCAATAGTGAGTTGGAGGTAAAAGAGTTACGACCACATAAACAAAAAGATCTATAACAATCCAAAGATGATTTTAATGCCATCAACATGACTTCCAAATCAAGGTTTTCACGCTTGCAGTCGTGAAAATGAAAACGAAAGGCAGGTGTGCGAAAGCGAAAGATAATAGTGTCATTTTTTTTAAAGAATTATGACGAGTATTGAGGGTTCAAAACCCTTGTGTAGGCAGCTTATAAGGAAAAGATAAGAATTGAAAAATGGCTGCCAACAATGGAGACACACTGGTAGAAGCAGTTATCTCTGCCAAATGAACAAGTCCAGATTAATATAATGAGAATAATCCTAATTCATAAACAACCAGAAAATTGTTTAAACGTCGTCATCAATCATAAAAATTTCAGCTGGTTATTTTAAAAGATGAAAACTGATAAGAGTCTTAATAAAAGCGAGTCACGATATTATGGATAAAATCTCCAATACTATTGACAGAGCCACTGCTGCCAGCAGGCGTCCATAGCCTCGACAGGGTTTCCATTTAACCCACTCTGATATCTGTATCCTGCCAGGAAGTTCCAGATCAAAATAAAGGACATTTTAAGGTCAAGAGATTCCATAATTGCAAATTTTCATAAACCTGACATTGCTTCACTACCAACGGACCTTTTCAGTACCCCAACGAAGTTATCTTGGCGTCATGCATGCATTTACCCACTGCCAGCAGACCTGTTCAGTATCCCGACGGGTTTACAAGCACTTCCCACAGCTCTTTTAATGATTTGTTTGGTTTTTAAAGATATATAATTGAGTGGGGTGACGCTGAAAATTATGATATTTTGGACATATTTTTACAGACCTTGAGAAAAAAATTTAAGTGTCCCTTTGTTAAGATCTAGAGATAGTTTATTAATAAACCAACCTTCGGAGGCAGGGAGACATATTCTGAGTTATTCCCTTAAGGAACAGGGACAGTGTAAGAAGAAATGGATGATCATGCCAGGCTTCAATTACAGATTGGAATCAATAAACTTCTTTCAAACAACAGGCTTTCTTAAACATGGTTGTAAATATCAGAAGCATATCAAAATTGATGTTTAGACAAACTTTCAGCAGTCATTTTAGAGAAAAAAAAATTATGTTTTCTTTGTCTGAATAGTTCATAATGCAGGTATGTGTATTTCAAAAGTAAAAACTGATAAGCGTAAGGGAAAAATCGAAACCAAAACCGCAAAAGAAAACAAACAAAGGAAAAATATTTACAAAAGTGTACACAGGGTTGTCCTTAAGCGAAATACCTTTTTAGAGCTTGGCCATTCATCGGATAGGTGTCTGGCTGTCCCTCTAGAATCTGTAATCGGAAAGAGCTGGGACCCAATTTCTCAGCAATTAAAAACAGTCCTAGCCATAAGTTCTGAAACTTCGTGTGCTCTCCCTTTCCCTCATGTGGTTTGTCTCATTTTAGGACAAGGTCACCTACTTCAAAATTTCTGTCAGAAGCAGAGTTGGAATCAAACCAGCTTTTGACCACTAGTTGATGTTGATCCAATTTTCGTTTTGCTTGAGCCCTTACCTCTTCTAGTTTTATTAAAATGTTAATTCAACTCTCCAAAGGGGGGAAGTTCTCTTCTTGTATTTTCTGTGATAGCTGCAGTGAGGGAAGAAGGATATGTGGTGGCAAAATTGCTTCTCTGGCATAGATGAGAAAGAAGGGAGAATTACCCACAACAGTTTTCGGTGTTACTCTATCAGCCCAGATTGCGTTTAACAATGCATTATGCCAATTTTTGTGATTTTTAGATACCGTTCTCTTGATGATTTTAATTAGATTCTTATTTGTTGATTCCACCAATCCATTGCCCTGAGGATAATAGATGTTAGAATATTTCAATTTAATTCCTTTTTATAGAGCGAACTCACTCATCTCAAGAGACAAAAAATAAGAAGCATTATCGAATGCTAAACAGTCAGGGATACCAAAACGAGTAATAATATTCGAATTTAAAAAGAAAATAACCTAACTGGTATTTACGACTCTTAAGGGGGAAGCTTTAGACCACCTGGTGAAGTAATCTGTGGTTGTTATGATAAACTTATGTTGTTGTGAGGATGGCAAATTGAGTGGACCTATAATATCAAGACCCCACTGTTGAAAAGGGGAGTCTATTGAAACAGGTTGCAAAGGGAAGGTTGGTTTCTGTATTCGCCCGGATGTTTTTTGACAAATAATACACTTGCGACACAAGGCATGAGCATATATAAAAAGTGTAGGCCAGTAATAACCTACTCTTAAAACTTTATGGGCAGTGTTATCCCCACCAAAATGCCCACCAGCTTCTCCTGCATGCAATTCTAGTAAGACCTTTTCTGCTTCATCTTTCTCAAGACAGCACATCAGTACTCCATCAAAATTTTGATGAAACAAAATACCATTAATCAACTGAAAGGAGGAAAATTTTAATCTTAACACTCTTCTTTTAGTGGGATCCAGGTGACGGGGGGCTGACCCATGTTCAAGACAGAATTTTATATCGTCATACTAGGGAATGACAGAGTTTTGTGCACAACAGATTGAATTTTGATTGTGCTGTCCTGGGTTTGACATATTGTTTTCTTCTTGTTGTCCTGCCACTGAGTCAACGACTAAATTGCATAGCCCTTGGCCTCTCACTATTTGCTGGGGTGATTTCTATGTCATACTCTTGTAAGGAGGTGACCCAGTTCGCCCTCTTTTCACCTAGTTCTTTCTGCACTAACAGATTTCTGACAGTTGGGTAAGGGACAATAATTTTCATCCTAGATTTCAAAAGATAAGATCAGAAGTGCTTTACTACTTTAAAAACAACATAGGCTTGTTGATCTACCACTGGGTAATTAAGTTCTGCACCTTTGAAAGCAGAGCTCATAAAGGCAATTGGGACTTCATTATTTTCAACGTTCTCTTGAGTTAGGACAACAGCGTAGGAGTGGTCAGAAGCAAATGTGTAGAGCGTGAAGTCTTGCGAAAAGTCAGGGATCATGAGAGAAGGAGCGTCTATTATGGCCTTTTTTATTGAATTAAAAGCTTCATTTTCTAAGGGTCCCCAATGATATTGTGTGCCCTTCTTAATTAAATTTTGTAAAGGTCTCACCATTTCGAAAAAACTGGGGATGAATCTCCTGACAAAGTTTATATGGCCTAAGAAAGACTGCATAGACTTTTTTGACAAGGAAGGGGGAAGTCTTGAGATGACTTGAGTCCTTTCAGGGTCGATAATCATCCCTTTGCTTGATACAATAAATCCTAAGAGCTTACCTTGTTCTACTGTGAAGATAGATTTTTTAGGATTCAAGGAAATGTCGTACTTACGACATAGCTGTAAAACGACTCTCAAATGAGCTAGATGATCAGTTTTGTTTTTTGAGAGTACAGTAACATCATCTAGGTAAACTACGATAGACTGATTAATTAAGCCTCGGAAAGCGATGTCCATCGCTCTCTAGAAAGTGGCACCAACATTAATGAGTCCAAAGGGCATTTTCCTATAAGAGTAGGTGCCCCATGGAGTACGGAAGGTAGTTTTAAGTTGGTCTAGAGGAGACATCAGGACTTGGTTGTACCCTAAAAAACCATCCAATAAGGATAATATTTCAGAACCAGATACCTGTTGAAGGATCTGTTCCATGGGTGGGACAGGGTAGTTGTCTTTATCAGACGCTCGATTAAGGTTTCGAAAATCGATGCATAGTCGGATTTCACCACTTTTCTTCTGGATAGGGACAAGGTTAGAAACCCATTGCATGTGCCTAACTGAGAAAATTATCTTAGAATTCAGAAGTTTATTTAATTCTTTTTTGACGGTCGATTCGAGCTTAGGGTGCATTTTTCTTAACTTTTGTTGAAACGACAAGGTTTGGGGTTTCATAGGAATGACGTGTTGTATGATGTTAGGGTCAAATGTTTTTAGGTCATCATACGTCCATGCAAAAACATCTTTGAATTCCTTAAACAATTTAATAAACGTCGCTTTCTCTTGTTCAGAACACCCCACCCCTAAATTAATGCACTGTGGATTATCATTAGTTCCCAAGTTTATTTTTTCATACGATAAAGAGGAACTATTTGTTTTATAGTTGATCGATTTTTTGAATTTGTCTTGAAGATCATAAATTTTTTCTAGTCTAACTACATATTTAGGGATAGAATTTACCATGTTCGATGAAGATTCAGGAGATCTCGGATCTGGTATTACTGTGAAATCGCACAAATTGTCGTCATGAGTGAATTCGTCGATCACCGCGCCTTGGAAAGTTTCTTCCATATGCAAGAAAATAATAATTTGTTGATCATCGTCGAAGAATCTCCAATTCGTGACGTTGTCGGGAACGGATGGCCTGAACAACAATTCGACGGAGAATGCATTCAGAGACAAGCCTTCTGTGGGAAAGAGTTTCGAAGCTACATTAGCTAATAAATCGGCTTCCGAATTATTCAATCTAGGAATAGAATTTATATTAAAAGAAGAAAACTTATTCATCATATTCCATACCTCAAATTGGTAGATTTTAAGATGCGGGGATAAACAGTGGATAGAATCTCTTACCTGCTAACCACGATTTCGGAATCGCCAAAGACAGTCAAATTTTGAATGCTCATATCTAATGCTTTTCTGAGGCTTTTCAATAAAGCCTCATATTCTATTGTGTTGTTTGTACATTCAAATTCTAACCCGCATGCAATCAGAGTTTTTTTACCTGCTGGATCAATAATAACGCAGCCCGCACCAGCTCCTTCCTTGGACTTTGACCCGTCAAAGTAAAGAGACCATATTTGATTTTTATTGAGTGCATGAGACCATTGTGTAGAAACTACTGGCTGCATATATGCTACAATCTCAGACTGTTGTTTCGAATTAATGATAGCGGAAGTCTCGGCCATGAAATTGCCGAAAAAAGTATCCATCCCTTGTATTTCGGGTGAATCGGTAGAAGGTGTAAATGGTTCATTGGGATCATTTAAATCCATGACTGTGAACTTTAGGTAATATTCACGATTTACCTTGATTTTGTTGGGCTTTCCATTCTCGGGCAGCCACAGGTGAGACCAATCTGTCGCGAAATAGCCATGTAGCTGCTTTGACCAGTCTCTGCTTAAAAACAAACCATAAACTTCTGGAATATCCACAACAATAATATCAATCACTTGATGAACTTTGGGGTTAGACGATAATCTTATAAGCACATTCCTTAATTCGCCTATAACTTTAACGCTAGTTCGATCAAGTTGGATGATCTTTAAGGTGGATGGTTCAACTTCAACATTAATCTTTTGACACACAGACCATGGCATTACATTGGATGATGCTCCTAATTCTACCATACAATTGTGCACATTCCTATTAAAGATTTCGAAAGTTAACAAAAATGGAGGTACATTTTTGCGAGTACTAATGGTGGAAGCTTTTGTCTTTTTACTCGCATCCTCTAAAGCTAATTTATCTACATTTGTTACATTATTTACAGGAAAGTCTCTCTTCTCATGAGGATCAGAATTGTTCTTAGCGGAGGCCTTTTGAGGGATTTTTGGGTTATTCTGAGACATTTTGTTAATGCTTGGAGTACCGTTTTTGCTATTCTCTGTGATATTCTGTAACATTTTTTGTAGAAGAAATGGAAATTTTAATGATTCATAAACATAAATGTTAGCCCTTAACTTTTTTAGATCTTCAACTAAATAATAATCTAAGTTTGGGTTTACATGACTCTGTTTAGTCTCAGCTATTTTAGACTGTTTTGGGGGCAAAGTTGTAGTGTTTTCACAAGAAGGGTTGTTTGTTGTCTTACTCCTAGTATTGTAGGGATGTAATGTCTTGAAATTATCTTGAAAAATGATATCCGAGAAGTGTCCAAAAATGTTCGGAGAAGATTCATCTTCTTTAATTGTCTCTTGTTTAATTGCTTCCTTAGGGATCTCAGGGGGCATCAAGTTATCCTGGGCTTCTAGAATTGTTTGAATGACGAATTGCAGGCTTTCTAGATTTAGGCCCTCAGTATTTGAATTAGGTCGGTTGGTGGGAAAAGGCTTCCTAAACGGGGGTTTGTAAGGCCCTTTGCTCGAAGAAGCTTCTTCGGCCATCCTTTTCAAATCTATAACTTGATTTGACAGTTTTTGAATGAATTTTGTTAGGTTTTCTAAATCTGAGATTTCAGGTTGTGTTTTATTTTGAGCAGGTCTAGGGAGGATTTCGATTTTCTTTTTGGAAGATGAACTAGTCTCTATTTCGTTGCTAGTAGTGTCTTTTAAACTAAGGATGTCTTTCTCAATCTGACTGTCCTCTTCGAAGGCCTCTAACAACGTGGATTTCTTAGATCGCTTTACCCAAATGGCTATACTTTGATGTAAGGCTTTAGTATAGTATGTTATGATAAGATTCTCAGCAGGCATTAAATCTGTAGGGATTCGGTTCTTTAGTGTTAAGAATATTTGGTTAAAGTCTTTGATTTTCTCTTTGGGGTTCATTCTTAAACTAGAAAGCTCCATGAGTAGAACTTTTGGGGACTTATCATCTCCAAACTTCTCAAGAAAGCAGGATTCAAACTTCTCCCATGACACAATTGTATGGGGCTGCTGGGTAAAGTACCAAGTAGAGGCATTTCCCTCAAAAGTATAGGGGAACAATCTACAGACTACGTCTTCATGCTAGACATTACAGAGTCTAATGGCT